>JACGCM010002238.1:1800000-2099369 GCA_014058105.1 Kingdonia uniflora | reverse complement strand
GTGGGACGGCAATGGCATGGGCAGCTCACAGGGGGTCGGGGCGAGTGTAGCGCACAATGGGGTGAACGGCGCAGAATGGACAGATCCAGCCACTCGGATCCGATATACAACGCGAACAATACAATCCATACGAATCCGCAACGCTAAACGATGAGATCGGCGTCTCCGTCCTCCTCTCGTGAAGACGGTTTGTCAAGTCGAGAGATATGGTAGGTTATGTTTTAATGCTCAGCTGGTTATTTGGTGTAATCTTGAGGATAGACTTCCCGTGGCTTAGGATTGGGTTATGCACGTTGGTTTTATATTGCTTTGAGTGGTAATAATCGAGGAGTGCTATGAATGTAGATGGGGAGGGAGGAGTTGTGGAGCTGAGGATGGTTATTATGTTCTGATTACGTGGGTGGGTCTTCTTTTTCTACCTTCACATCCGCGTTTTTTGCTGATCTCAAGAACACCGCTTCTGGTTTGCTAATTCTCCCCCCGACCACCACACCAGCACCCCTCCGGAGTCGCATCCTCAAGAAGTACTGAGCCTCTAAATATGACTTTATTGGCTAATAAAGGAAGTCAACTAGTTTTATTTTTCACTACATCGGGACTCCTCAAAAAAAAATAGTCGTCAATGCGGCTGTCAACTTTATCTTTAAATTTTAATTTTGGATCTATTTTTTAGTTTATAACCAAATTTAATTGCCCACCGTAACGCATAAATGTGAGTTGAATAGTTTCAAAACAAAAAACATCAAATGTCATGACCATATTACCTAGCGAGAATGTTGATAGTCAGATGTATGTTTTAGAGAGGATTTGGCTCTTCTCCAAATTTTACTTTAAGACAAATATAGACTCGATACAATGGTGTTCCCACTGGGCTCCCAATCAAAACTTGTTTTGGCTAATCTCCTTTACTTCGTCGGTCATTGTGTTAAAAATATTTTTTTTTTCCTTAAGAGTTTTCAACACTAGAGACCTAGCCTCCATAACAAAAAAAGTTGACAAAAAAATCTAAGTTCCCAATGCTAGGGTACTTAGCGTTGATGGTTAATTTCGAAAGCTAATTGGCATTACGTTTCTACAACACATAAAACGTCTAGGGTCTTACATTACTGTAATATTGAAAGTTTTGTTGGTCTTGGCTTCAATAACTCAAAACGCTAGTTCTTAGCGTTTCTAGGGAAACAATAGGGGGAACTAGAGAAAAAAAATACTCTAATTTTCAAGTTAGAGCCTAGATATTGATGGGTACTATTGAAAGCTACCAGCCCCTCATTTCTATAACATATAAAACGCTGTTATAACAACAAATTATAACGAGGACAACAGGGCAAGCGACTACGACGAAAAATATCAAACTGTATCCTAGTCTTCGCGCATAGTTGCACACAAACGAATTAGAAATAAAAGGAAGAATCGGGAAGATGAGATAGAGGAATCAGAGAGAGAGTGTGAGAAACCCACGAGCAGAGATTAATTTTTTTGTTATGTTGAGTAATCCATACTTTTGAGTTTATATACAAATGAGAATTCTCTTATGTAGTGGTTTTAAGTAAAAAAGGGTAGCGAAATCGATCAACGCTTAAAGTCGTTGTCATACACTTGAGAAGTGATTAAATTTGTTGGTACAAAGTCACATCAAATTGGTGCACAATCAGCCCGTGTATATATCTCGAGATGCGGCATTATCACCATTGCCCAATATGTATTCGGCACATGAGAACATCAACCCTCATATGGTTTAGAGATCCGGCTAAATCCTTAGGAAAGTGGCCCCTGTAAATTTGGGATCTTGTTAGGACCAACTTTATTGAGTGTGCTCGGCACAGCCTGCGAAAGAAAAGTACCCCAATTTGTTTTAGCATTATTCTTACTGTACCGTGAAAAAAATATGTATAAATTTAGTGTCAACTCGCAAACCAAAAGAACTTTAGGCCCCATTTTTTATTTTGGCACACATGATTACAACGACTAGGGCCTGCTTGCCTTCTTGCGGCTTGGGTTAATAATTGATTTTTGGGGGAATAGGTTGTTTAATTTTTTTGGCATGCTAAGAGCTCGCCAGCAGGGTTTGGATTTGGGTTTGGTTTAGTCACTCAAACCAAATAACCCAAACTTTTGGCTCCCAGCATCACAAAAATCTGGGTTGAGTTTGGTGACGTGGACATGTCAGTAGGCAAATTGGGTTTGAGCTCCCAACTATAAAAAAATTAAAATTGTCGGTGTTCTTTTTACCGCCCAGAAATCTAGGAGTAAAAAGAATACCCACTTATCCTAAGCGTGGTTGAACTCTTCCTTGGCTACCTCTCTCAGCCCAGCCCAACCCAAACGATAAAGGAGAACCTTTACGCAATCCCCACTGGTAAACTTCCTGCCACTATCATTATAACTCGCACCGTCCACCCCTCCTCCCCCACGCAGAACCACCTTCAACATCCATTCTCTCAACACCCATCTCACAATTCACCTCCATCTCTCTACCACAACCATCTAAATTCCACAATCCACAGACCCACCTCTGTTTGCCATTCGTTAAGGGGATCCTTCGGAAAACTTATACAAACATTTACATTTCTCTCAAACCGCAACCTCAGGCATTTAGCTTGTCTATAACCTTATCCCGCCACTCAAACTCAAGGTTTTCAACCCAATTTACTTCAAAATACCATATTCTAGGTGAAGTCTACTTCGTACGATCAATAGTGCGCAAAATGATCAATACCTGTTGACGGCGACGCCCTAGAAAGACCATAAGGAAAAAGAAGAAAAAAAGAACACCCACTAAAATAAGACAAGCGCTCCAAGATGCCGCAGATGCTTAGTTTTTTAAATGAGATCAAGATTATCTGGAACACTACATTTGGACAATGCAAGCCTTCATTCAGTCTCACAAGGTCGTGGTAACATCTTTTTGTCCACCGTGGGTCGTACAAAGGGTTTCATTTCTATTCTATCCAAATTTCATATTGCCTTTAACAAGACACTGAGAGCCCCACATGATAATCATGTTGTCCAATCACACTCAGTGGTAGTCTCTTAACAACTGCATAATATGTGACGTACAAAGGTGATTAGTTCTCAAGTACGAGTTTTGACACGATAGCGAGAAAAACCGATACGATCGGGTAGTTCTAATTTCTTTTATAACTCAAATTTCATTTATTTCTCTTGATTACAATTATTTTATTTGTCATTGGTAATTTTGCGAATTGTAGAAAAGGATGCACCCAATATCTATAAGACTTGAATGGGCAATAACTCAAACACGGCGAACGTGTATAAGATTTTTAGCGCGATATCGCGATGAGCCAACCTAAATGGATGAGATGTTTTTTAAGCAATACAGGGAATGCACCAAGAAATGAGCAGGAGAACATCGCAGCACTTCTTTCTCTGGGAAACTTCGGTCAGTTAAATCAAACAATCCTAATCTAAGGACCCAGACAACGACCTATCCTCGAATCTACGAGAAAAAATTATGAATTATGGTTCATTATCTAGGGTAGAGAGTCAGGCCGCCTCCCGCCAAAACCTCTTTAGAAACAAACCTTTACAAACAACCACAAAAGGCCTTGCTGGTGTTATTGTATCTGGTAGCAGTACCAAATATATGAATAAACTACACGGTTGGAGAAGAGACAAGCGAAGAAGAAAAGGAAAAAAAGAATACGGAAGCAAATCAACACTCGCAAGCCAAATGGATTTGGAAACAGCAAGGGAAGAAAAAATCATACAAAAAGAAAATGATAATGACTGATATGTTTTTTTTTGGAACATCAATTCAAAATGTATCTATCAAGGCAAGCTGAGTTATGGAACATCTCTCTGGCCACGAGGGGCAGACCCAGGTACGTTAAGGTGGTGTTGAAATGTAATGTTACTTTGTTGTCTAGAGAAGTTTTTCTTTCAAGCCAGCATTTACCTTCTAATAAGTCATCTTTGATAATGTAACATTGCTATTAAAAAATGTAATCTTTTTTCAAAATGTTATTTCCGAATATGTTTTTAAAACAAATACAAATGATTAATGGAAAAAACAAAAACTTGTTGCATAACTGATCATTACGATAAGAAGTATAAATTACTCACTAACACTCATATAATACTGATTGAAACTAGAAATGAAGATTTCCGCGTTTACAAACCCACAAATGCCGAAAGATCCTCCTTTATATCAAAGGCAGTTCTCGACATATTCAACTGCGGTTTCAAGTTTTTGAATCTAAAATATTATGGTTGTCCGCGTTCGCCGTATAATATTTATGATCGTTCCATTCGATTGTTGAGAGATTGGTCGAATTTTTCTCCCTCTTCGATGATCATATTGTGCATAGCACACACGCCTTCGTGACATTGTATCCAAACCGGTCAGATTTGGATTTAACAATTTAACCATATTTTTTACAATATTGAACTGGATCGGACAATCTCAAACGGCATCTTTCTATAAAAACGGTTTTTTTTTTTTTTTTTCGACACTTTTTGGTTGTTGAGTCGCAAGAATTTTTTGATTTCCGTTGTAAGAACCGGATTGGATATTGTTTGGCTAAGTAGTTCCGCCATTTGGGGTAATATTCTGCCATCCACTGGTAATAATAACACCCCATATTATACGCTTTTTTCCGGCAATTATATAATTGGCAAGGCGGGGAGATGACTATCTGCAGTCGGTACAGAAGATTTGATTGTTCAAGCCTTGATATCATTGTATAGTCCCTGGTAAACATCCAAAAAAAAAATGCCAACCAAGGTCCATGTTAAGCTACTACTGGCTATCAAAATCAGTGTCACATGTCGAGTAATGACCAGTAAATTGACATGTCAAGCTAGAGACCAGTTATTTCCATAATATCCATACTGTACTCAAGCTTCCTAATATGCTGGGAAAATCCTCGTGCTCTCCTCCTATATCGCTTTCTAAAATTTAACTTGCTTCGATGCGGCCGACGTTTGGTGCTCGAGAAATAATTCCTCTCCAAAAAATTTGGTATACCGCCTCACCAAACCAAACCTTTCCATACGTGACAAAATTATATTTTAAATCCTATTCGGATATACTCTCAAAGATCTACTCACCGCGACAACATTATCTAAGGAAACCAGTAGTTCCGCGAGACTACCTTTTGGTAACGGTGATAACCCCATATTACCAAGCGTTGTTGGGTTTTTGAATCCGTAGGCTCATAGTGCACATATTGCAACATAATATAGACATACAACAATTTCTACTCATACGAAACGACGTTGCTGAAAGTCATACCGGCTCATATTGTGCCAGTGTGCACCCCAGGTTAAGTATCCTCTTATAATTGTTTAATCCCATGTGTGATCTCACTTCTTTCTCTTAGCCTTACGACCCTGACTCAAAGTGTGTCTCATGCTACAGGGTTATTGCATTTTTGTACCCAAAAACTGCCATTGTCCGTAGCACAATCAGCATAGATTCGTCAGATGAGGAGACCGATACAACGTGAAGGATTATCTTGATAAAATGAGGATGAGACGACATTTGAGGCTGTTGAGTTTAGAAAACCTGTTGAAGGTGACAGGAACCAGTTTATCCCTTCTTCTCTCTTGGAAGATGGAAACACGTTTCTTTTTTGAGAAACGAAGAGAGTTACAAGGATAAGGGGGAAGAAGAAGTGATGGGGACATCAGTGGAGGGCTGCGGCAAAAGCACACTGTCGCCTTTCTGTTTCTAATAACGCTAGTTCCTCGGGTAGGAGGTCCCTTTACCAACGGCTAGTTTTGGGCATCATAACGCCACTTTTTTTACTTTTATATATATTGTTGAAGATACGTCTAATAATAGGTCCTCTAACGGTTGAACTTAACAATGTCGATTTTTTCTCAGCTCGAACACAGACACAGGATTCCTTCTTTCAAAGTGGTATTTTGTGTTGGAAATGAAGATTTATATCTTGCCGCCACGTCCTGACAGTATGTTGTTGTATTCCCCTCACCCGACCCACTAACTTTACCCTTATGGAAGTAATGTCCATTCTCACATTTCCAATTGTAGGATTCATACGGAACTTTGAACCCGCTCCCTGAGATAATTATCAACAGTGGAATGTATTAAGGGCTAAGTGTGATGAGTTTCATGAGAATAAATGACGATGAGATTGATATAACGTGTCAACGATTTCCACGGACCTATATTCTCCGTGAGCCAGAGACGCCTGTGGAAACTTACACCAGCCGTTCCCGTTTAAGACTCCATAACTATATTATATTTTTGTTACCCTAACTACTGTCCCGCTTGATGATTTTCCAACAAATTAACCAACTATGGACGGTACACCTCTCCCCCTTACTGAAATTGTCCGAGTTTAACCCCCTACATCAGTCCGTGAACAATGCATTAAGGTTTTAATTGTTCTGGTGTGAGTGTTCATTTCGTGCATAGACTACTACTATTTTAAGAATTGTATTGTATTTCGATTTAAATTCACATGCTCAAAATAAATTGATTCATATTGATTTTATAAAGAATGGGACATCAGGTCGTACACGTACTTATATAGAGAAACAAAATTTCTCTAATAGAAATTGTTCAACACTGATTTTTTAACAATAAAAAAAATAAAAAAAAATACGTCTCAAAACCAAAAATACCATTATATCTAACTGAGACGGGCTAATATTCATCATACTCTAATACCACAGTAAATACCGCCCACCCCTTTCTGCTACTACCAGTTCCCCTAGTTTGCAGACCATGTCCACCTTCCCCTGTCTCGATCTTCATGCCCCAATCCAGGTGTTAGCGGACCACATCTACCTCACGCCCCTCCTCAGATGTAGTTCCTGACAAGCCAAAGAAAATTTATTAGATTTTGACAACATAAAATGACCTTAAGAAATAATAATTACTTACATGTGAATATAGTTTTGGTCGTAATTACCATTGTCCATGTTCCTTCCTCCTCAGAGCACCGTTTTCATTAGTCAAGTCCTCGATCGTCCCTACAGCCTTTCCGGCAGACTCTGCAGGTCACTAGTCGCGCATACTGAGTCAGTTACCACACCCTCTGGCGCCGTAGGAGAAAGAATGGGTGGGTGGGTCCCTCAACGGTGGATGGTGAGCATCTCACGCCAGTCCCTGTCCTTCCATGTTGCCACCCCAGTTCCGACCCCATCCTCCTCGCCAGGACAGTCAACTGAAGTCCTGGGATAAGCTATGACCTCTGCATATAAGATGTAACCACATGGTTTTAATACCCACTCCTGATGGGCATTGGGTGCCGAATAGATTCTATCCTTCCATATCTTTTGGGAACTGTCAGCAGGTGGACTACCTATACAGATTTGGTTATCCCAGTATGGATAGCGTAAGTCTCCTCGTTCTACCCCTCTACAAAATGGTCATAATTCAAACTAGGCCTATCGCCAAAAAAATAACCCATTCAACAAACAAAAAAAAAAAGACAGCATAAACAAAAAAAAAAAAAACAAAAGACAACATAAAAACAAAACCAAGCAAAAAAAAACAAAATAAAAAAAAAGAAAAAAAAAAAAAATAAAAAACTAAAAAAAAATAAAAGAAAAAAAAATTTTTAAAAAACAAAAAAAAAATCAAAAAAAAAAAAATAAAAAAATAAAGAAAAAAAAAAAAAATAAAAAAAAAATAAAAACAAAAAAAAAAAAAAAAAAAAAAAAAAAAAAAAAGAAAAATAAAAACAACAAAAAAAAAAAGAAAAAAAAAAAAAAACAAAAAAAAAAAAAAAAAAAAAAAAAAACAAAATAGATACAAAAAAAAAAAAAAAAAAAAACATAAACAAAAAACAAAAAAAAAAAAAACAAAAAACCAAATTATACAAAAAAAAAAAACAAAGAAAACCTTGATAAAAAAGAAAAACAACACAAAAGAACAAGTATAAATATGATAGAAACAGAAAAAACCAAAAAGAATATCAAATTAATCAAAGATGAAATTAACAAAAAATAATAGATAGAAATTAATAATGACCCCCCCCCCCCCCCATCCGTAACCCCAATCTCCCTCCACACTCCCCCTAAATGATATCATAAGTTATTATTCAACTTCCCCTTCCCCTCTCCAAGTGCTCCGCCACACTCCTCCCACCTCTCAACAAACAAAAAAAACCGCCCCCCCTTTTCCCATACCCCCGCCTCTCACCCCCCCTCCTTCCTCCGTCCCTAAAGAAATAAAAAATACACAAAAACTAAAAAACAAGTCCAATTATAGTATAAAACAAATCATACAAACCAACCATACCGTCCCACCCCCAAATCTAAAAAAAACAAACAAAAACAAACAACCACCTTCAAACAAAACACAAAAAAATAATAAACTTCAATCACCACACCATTCCTCATCTGTTTCATCTTGTCACCCAAAAAAATGATCTTCCTTCCCAGAAACCCCCCCCTCCTACCACCCGAGGAAGGAATTGCTCCCCCACAACCCATCTCCCTCCCCTCCGTCCCTCAGATCTAACCCACCCATAACAATAAGCTTCGACCCCCTCCACAAACAACTTCAACCTCCAACATATCAAAACTCTAACCAAACACTCACCCCCCCCCCCACACGCAATGAAAAAGCCACGCCCACCCCCCCCCCCCCCACCTCAAAAAAAAAAAGAACCGCCCCCAACCATATCTCCCCTTCCCCCCTTCCATCCTCCCAAAAAAAATAAAAAAACATTATAAAACATAACATAATGTAATACAAAAACATTTGCCTTAAAGTCATCGTACTAAGATTTTCCGATATTTTAATCTTAGGATCTCAAAGAATATTCGTAATTTCAGTCACCCTTCCTCCAACATCCTATCCCCTAGTATACTCGTAATTTCATTTGGTGACTTGAAGTTTCATCCTCTTAGGACAGGCAGCGACGCAATATATCCGCCATCTCAATCTAATACTGCATATTCTTGCCCAAGTTGCCAGTTTTATCTACTCAAAGTTCGGTGGTCAATAAGGTATCATCTGCCTGAGTAAATAAATGCGGCCTAATCATTGTTTTTATGTCATGTTCCCTTCTTTCAACTTGAGGCGTAGATACGACGTGATCTGCGCTTCCATTGTGACAATAAGGGACCACCCCACATACTCGTAAACCAATACTGTATTTTCTGAACAACATAAAAACAATTATAATGCTCTTACGACTTTTATTGGAAGATATTTGATTTTTAGCGTGTATAATGACAAAAGTATTAGTGTAACCCCAAGAAGTTGAAAAATTCAGTGTGCCCCCCTTGTCGTGACCTGCGTTTCATCAGGTCCAGGGAAGCCAGAATAGCGATAACCCCAGTCATATTTGGCAACTTGTCCCAAATCAGCCACGACCGCGCTAGAGATCAAGCGGTGCGGTGTCGTTTTCGTTTGGAACAAAATTTCCGACAGTCATGAAGATGATAAAGCACAACAATGGTAATTCATATCTTCCCGATCATGTCGTGATGGTCAAGTAGTCCTCAAATGTGAATGTTGATGTTCCCACTCTTTGTATTACAACTTTCGATAGGGGGGGGACAATGTGCCCTCGCGTTGAATAAACACTCCAACTTTCGTCATACGCACATGTGTAGGATATCTGCCCGATTGCCAATGATGTCACATATGGAAATCCTGCGGGTGTCCGATCTTCGCACACAAGAATAGAAAGTGTGCGTTGTCGGCACCAACACTATGTGTAGCCACGCCTGAATTAGCCCGATTATCATAATTACCCCAGCGTATATCCCTAAGCTCCGAATATCTTTCCCCACGGGATCCCATTGTCGGAATTGATCAAAATCTCCTCCAACTTTTGATTCACCGTAGGAATGTCTGTACAGACGCCTCGAATCTCATTCTGTTCAGTGGCAACATTTTGGCAAACACGTCATTAAACGGAAATAACAACGGCACAATGTACTAAAAACTTTACCGTGGAGTTTCCTTGCCAGTTGTATATTCTTAGTAACGCCGTTTTGGGATGCCGGTAATAAATCTGTTTGGGTCGTTTTCTTGGGGTTTGTGTGGTATGTCTTGGGTTTGCTGTAATCTTCAAATTTCTACTTTTTTTTTCTTCTTTTCATGACCTCTACCGTTTTCGGCTCTCTCTCGATCTCTTGTTCTCTCTAAACCCAGGTAATGTACTGGCGTGTGGGTCTTCTTGGCATTTCTATTTGATTTGAAAGGGGAATTGGAGTTTTTTGTCAAAGAAATACCTTCAAATTGAGAGACTGATTAAAGTACCAAAATATCATGAGATCGATTGGAAACTAATGGAAAATGTCACCCGCGGTGTTTTGATTTCTTTTAAAATTAAAAAAGAAAATAAAAACAACGTCACAACCTCGAACTTACTGCTGGGAGAGGTTGGGTGTGGGCTATATTTTTTGAGGCCCCCGTCAGAGCCCACAACCCCAACGTGCACTTTCTGCTGGGTTGCTCCTTAAAAAAAAAAACCCCATTTAGACATCGTTAATACGAATATCACAAACTTAGTTCAAGGGTCCTTTGAGAATGTTTTTCAATGAAAGAGAAGCCAAAATCTAATGATTGGTACATGTAATACAAATTGATGTCCTATAAGCACGCAATTTTACAATTTCTATGAAAGTTCCTCCGAATATTCTTCTTAATGTCTATAATTGCCTGAACATGAACCCACAAGTTTTGTTTTTTGGGAAGGCGATCCGTTTTTTTATAGGGATCCGTGAACCCTGATTTTTTCCAACCACACGAGGTTCGAACCCACACCTCTCTCTAATAGGGTACACCACCACTGGGCCAAGAGCCCATGGTAACATGTGAACCAGATATTCATCTTATTTATACATCAACTATATTCCACTAGATGACTTCTGGTCAGCTGTTTGAGCAACTAATCGCGACTTCTTGATTAATCCCTTTTTAAAACTATGATTAGTGCCTAAGACTAAGAAAAATTTTTTTTTTTTCCCCCTTAGATTATCAACACCGTAAGTCAAATACAGTTTAACATAATCTGTTTACGCTTTCTCAGATTAATCTATATTACGAATATAGCTTATAAATAGTTTTTAGAACCCGTCACACGTCCTAGATTTTATGTAATAAGTATTGAACTTTGATAATGTGTAATAATCTTGCTTATCGTGAGTTCTCTGTAAATTTCATGAACACGCCTTTGGTTTTCAATTTTAGCATGAACCTAGTCATTGGCTCAAGTTAGTCCAAATTGAATTGCGCAAAACATTGTAACAACAAACGCGTATCTTTGGTTTTCTATACAGGTTATGATAGTCTCTAAAACAGAGAATTACAACAAACGAAAATATAAAAATAAAAAAACATAAAGCAATGAGTATCTTAGTATCTTTAGAGAAGAATCAACCAAACTCCTCCCTCCAAACCCAAAATCTAACATTCTCTCCTGTGATGTGGACTTCACCACATCACGACCTCGCCCTACAAATTTTTTTATGTTAAATGACCATCGTGTCTTTTTTGAATCGTTAACATCTGCGCAACTCATAGGGCGAACGACCCAGCCTAGACTTTTTCTTTCGTGTCATACATTGATGTGAACATTCGCTTTTGATAGTTACCTAATATGACAAGATGATTAGGAGTATCCAAGATTGGCCAAACAAACAATCTCCGTCGGGTTCAAGTCGTATGCAGTAATTCTCCGTTTGAAAACTCCACACCGCCCCGTCCCGCAACATGATCGCAAACTCTGGCAATACCACCTTTGTCACACCAGACACATGTAACATGGACTTAACACGGGAACACGGTCCCAAAGGGTAGTCTTACCTTGTTTAAGAAAGGCCTTTTTGATGATCTGATATGCGGTCAGCGAACTATTTAAGGGTCGTGCCGAATCGCTAATGGTCCCTCCATTGCCTTCTGGGATACTTCCACGTTCCTCTGGGTATTGTAACACCTCTCCTCCTACGGACGAATACCTTATCTGAATTAGTAAAATGTTTCCACCAGGCGCCTCTTTTCCCGCGACCAAGAAGTGCCATTCAATCAGGGTGAAGCCTTAAAGCTCTTGTCCTTCCCCCGAAAATCACTGTGCTATTACGCTTATATCGCTGTTTCGATCCACAAGACAATACGAGAATGTAAATACCATAAATCGACTGTACTGAGACTCGAACGACACGGTCCTCTCCCAAGTCCTAGTAACCCCGCTGTGGCCGGCTAACACCCCCCTCCCCTCTGTGCCACTGGAATAGGCCTCTATTCCAATGCCCGCACCCGAACATAACCTTATCAACATCACGAAACTCTGTTCTGCCCTCCCCATAGGCGGTGAGTTAACCGTAAAACTTCTCGAGCGCACAGTCCCGGTCGTCTTATACTGATCACCATACCAATAAAAATACGGACAAAACTTTGGTTATCTGTATTTACAAGTCTGTGGGGGTTCAGGGTACATACGAGCTGCAACGTGAATCGTTCAGCTCACGTTCCCGATACTAGGTTTACTCTTGAGGATCGTAAGGGTTGCCGTTTGCTCGAACAACTGTAACAAGGTACGCATTGATCCATTTAAAATCGCACCAGTATCAAGTATAAGTCGAAATTTTGCTGAGCTGGGGTTCCCATAAAAAACATCCATGACATACTCGCCTGATCCAGACTAAACTCCCGACTCCATCGTCGCCACCCACAAGTCGACTACCCAGAACTCGGGTTCTTCTTCCGGTATGCAGGTGCTGCAGCTGGTGCACATCACGGCCCACTTTCAGTTAACGTGAGACAGGTTTTCTGTTCTTCTTCTCAATGATCCCCTATGAAGTTGTTTGAATTCTATAACATCTCTATAAAGAGATTGAATACAGACTCTTCTTCCTGTCATCGCCACCTCTTGTTGACATATTGCTTTATCAACCTTCACTGAGGCTTCACCACAGGTTTCGCGCCATCAGTTTCTTTCTTTCCAACCTCGTTGCCTCAACTGGCACCACTACCGACTTAGTCTCCGAAAGCAAATTCGATTCAGCAGACGATTCCACAGAGTTGAAACCGGGTGCTCAGGGAGTTTCCACCATCGCAGCGAGAGAAGACTCATTCGACATGGACGATCGTAAGCCATGCCGCGACATGAAAACCACATAGTAGTGAAGACTAAACAGTGGGAGTACTACAAGTTTGGCGGGGAAAAAAAACCATGGTAGATGCAAAATTCTTGGACCAACCCAGAATTGGTTATAGACCCCATTAACATTTGGAGCCTCTAAGGACCCGACAGAGACTCAAAATCAGAGAATTCGCTATTGACTCCCTTAAACCTTGACCAAATGAGCAAACAAAAAAGCTAGAAAATAGAACAAATGAGAAAAACTTAGGTACCCGCATAAGTTGAAATTCAAGAATTTTGATTGAAACCTTAGAAAATTTGTTATAGCCCCATTAAAGTTGGAGTAAACTAAAGGCCCCAGAGACTCAAAATTCATATAATGCGATTGAATCCCTCAAACTTGACCTAAACGGAAAACTTGAAAAACAAAACTGAACAATGAGACAAAAAACAGAGATACACCTAGAAGCGGAAATTCCATAATGTGATTGAAACCCAAAATTGAGAGACCCAAAGAAAAAAAGTTAGAGAAACACTAAAGAGAAACTGAGAGAGTGTGTAAAGTAGAGAGAAAGAAACACAACAAGTATAAAAAAGCAGATACCACTCTAGTTTTTTGTGACTTTTAAGACGTTTGAATCTGAATAGTGATAGCCTGATTCATCCTAAATATAACGCGTTTTATTGATGAGAATAAAATATGGTTATTGCGGAAAGTGTGGTGAATGTTTTACTTGGTCCTCCAATGGTTCCTCTCTCATGAACTTTGTGCTTTGGTTTGTTAGTTAAATTGATGAAGGTTTTGGACATGAAAGAAGGGTTAATAAAAGAAGTAAGATCAAAGTGAATTAAGGGTTATAAAGAAGTCAAGATCCAAGTGATTTGGGTTTTCAAACCTGCAAGGTTTTGTTTCAAAAGATAGGGTGCACTATTGTTGTGCTCAGAGAAATCTCCTACAATGGCGCTGTCTAAAACCAAGAAGCTGAAGCACCACATCCACTTGGTGGGAACGGTGCCATTACTTTATACCTTAAGTTAAAGGTGATGTTAGGATTAATTTTTCCCGTGTGGCACAACGTTTTCCCTCCGAATTTTCATTTTTTTATTCTTTCCTTCCATCCTATCTGATTTTTTTCGAATTTGAAATACTATATTGATTTTCATATTCCAATATTCCTGCAATTTTCCTGATTTTTTCAACAAAAACAAAAATCGAATTGTAACCGGATATGATTTTGATATTCCAACTTTTTCTTTTTTCGATCCAATATTCCGATGTACACGATCCCATATTTTTTCGATGATAAGTTATGAAAGTTTTCCGAATGTATCCTCCTAACTCTAATATAAGTTGTCTCGGTCTACTAAACTCTAATAACTGTTGCTCGGTGTTACTAATCATACTTTTGTAAATCAAAGCCGAATTGTGAGAACGTTCATTACTATTATATAAACTATGCCTTTCATTTGCCTAGCTAGTCCCCTTCTGAACCTTTGAACCTTCATTACTGATAATACCTATCCTATTTTATGTGTGGGGATAACCGCTCTCTCTTCGTTTTGCACACTTTTCACCATATATTCAGTGAAAATCTTAATATATGTGTGGTGGTTAAAATCATATAGTGTAGTGTTGATCTAATTTGTGTTCATAACTTGTAGATTCTGATAACATAGTTGATAAAAACTCATTTACTTAGTGTTGTTTTTAATTATCTTTAAGACTATATGTGAAATGTGAAATGTAATGTGAAATTGTGAAACGTGAAAGCTTAATTCGTATTTAATTAACAATAAATTTGAACTATACTCAAATAAATTTTAATAAAAGGAAAACAAACTCTTTTCATACAAATCAACTCTAATTATTACTAAATAACCAAAACATTTAGACATGTCCTTTTATATAACACAAAATGGAGATTAGAATTAGCAACCCAATTCCGAATTCTACTTAATTGGGAAAACAGATTTTTAACTATGTGTTGGTTTAACAAGCAAGTCCCTAAATCAGCTTAGCATCTCTAGCCAATGTGAGTGTGCTTGAATAAAAAGCCATAATATAAATAGTCCGTTAATGGTAATAATGAATATTAGAGGTCAATTCACATCAGACATTCCATTATATTATGGGCAGAGATGACCTGAACCAATTCCTATTACTATTATACGAGATGGTTTTTCCCAGCAACTCTTTTGTTATATTACTTGAATTTACATTTTAATATGATATTCCAATTTTATTTGAATTTCTGATTATTTCGATTTTATTCCTATTTTGGATATGTTTTTCCGTAATCCAAAAAGAAAAAAAAAAAGATCGGAATCAGATAGATTTCTTATATCCGAAAAAATTAGTTTTTTTTCAGAATGCCATTAAATCCATCTGTCCATGCCAAAGAACAGCCATAGTCATGAATTTATCTAATCAGGCGGTATAAAAATAAAAAAGGTTGTTTTATTTGCTAACTTTTGCAAAAAATTGGGTTCTTAAGTATCAGAGACGAGGTGTTTGTTTTCGCCACAATTAAACAAAATCACTAATTAGTGGCAAATTTACTTGGTGGATGTGGTTTTGGTGTTTGTTTTTTTGTCACTAATTAGTGATTTGTTTATTGTGGCAAAAAAAAAGAACTCCAAAAAATAGTTAGTCCCTCTACCATGACTGGTTTACGTATCTAATGAATTTTTCTTCCTCAAATGCTCTCAATAAAATACGAAATATTCCTACCATTCTCTTCTACGCCCTAAAGTAGAAAAATGAGTTTTATGGCTAAATACTACTAACAACAAATTTCGCTCATCTCTCCTCCACCATCCTACTGCGTTCCTTACTCTTTCGTTCTTTCAATCAAGTATAATGTTTTACTTTGATTCACCTCAAGGACTTGGAACCCCTAATTAATTGATTATCAATCTTCCATTCTTTATTTCCTAAACTTTTTATTGTGTTATCTTTATGGTACTGCCATTGAGATTTAAATATAGACTGTCTTATGTGCTCGTGTTACGCACAATGCTTTAAATCATAAAGTAGCTAAACTTAGGCTAGGATTACGTAATAAGTTATAGATAGCAAAGCCCAATATTTGGTCAAAACACAATCTTTATCGCCACTACTTAATTTGGTACACAACAATTCAGGCTTCACCAAAAATATAACTTTATAGTGATACAAATTCATGCTCGGTTCCTTTATCATTTTTTTTTTTTTAATGTGTTCTAGTTTTTTACACGCAGAATAAAACCTCTACACATTATAAAGCCTCTAGATTATAAAATTTCCCCTCTTTTCTTGGTTCTCTTTCCAAAGAGTTTTTGTATCTGCATAATTCAAGGTTGCTTTCAAGCGTCTGTCATGGTCCCTACAGTAAGATATATACATTACCATTTCATTACACATAAATATGAGACATTCAACATGAAATGCTTTATAAACAATGTTACTACTACAACATGACCGTAAATCTCATAGCTCCTCTGTAGGATAGGGCAAATAGAGTTTGAAAAAGTATAAATTCATAAGAATGAATAGATGCATGATATATTTATAAAAGAAAAATGGCCGCAAAAACATAAATTCTAGAAACTTTGTATATGTAGCGAATGTTTCTATACATATTGAGTCAAACTTAGTAATAAAGGTGTTTATAATAACATTTTAATTAAAATTAATTAAATGGCTACTACTATTTACTATACTGTATAGCCTAGTTATGGGATTCGAATTTAGCCTTTACACCAAATGAATTCAGAAGTTCAAGAACAAAGCCAATGAATAACAAGAGATTTAGCATAAAAACCTTTGAATAGGTTAAAAACCATGACATCTCCTAAGGAATTCGAGAAAGTGATGATCTTATTGAGATTGCTAGTTTATTACAATGAGCGTTTTGAGAATATAGGGTGATAGAGTAGGAACTTTTCTATGGTGAATGTTCCGTCCTTCATTTGCAGTTTTCTAGGTCTCTTTATAGGTCCTTTAATATGACCGTTTGACGACCATAAAGTCCCTTAATGATGGACGTTACAAAGTGTGTGTGAGATATCTTTTGACTAGATTGTGTAACGTTTAGACCTGCTGTACAATGACTCTATTGCTGACTGTGTGCTTCGCACAGGCCGAACTATTGGCGTAGAGGTCGAAAGTGATGTTTCGAACTGAGGAAAGTTTGGTTACATCTTTAGCAGTGCTTCCTGTATGCTAATGAGATCGAGGACGAAGCTTGAGTCCGAGATACGAAATAAGCTATTACAATTGCAAATACAAATGTTAATGTTATATGCCTATTCATCTTGTCCTAGTCAGCTTTGACACGCCACGTAGAACAATCGTTGAGATTTATAATATAAATATATAAGTTTGGTAAATTAGTACTACTGAATATTTTTTTATTTTCAAATAAATGACTGGAACAATTTTGGACAACATCTACCGACTGAGAAAAAAAAGAATACTACAACCGCTAATTGATTTATAGTCGAATTGGATATTCAGTTAGTTTTACACCTATTATGATATTAAGTTAGATTAAGACATTTTAAGTTAAAAAAATAAACGGCCCCTTAGTTTCTCACACCTATTCAAATGTTCAGTTAGATTAAACATTTTAAGTAAGAAAAAGCAAACGCCCATAGAGAATCTTAAAGCCTTTGGCAATGAGACTATGGGAGGAGTAACTCCAAAATTTTATAAATGGAATTGTGCGGGTAAACATAAGTAATGCGGGAGCTATATGTCTCAAGACTCTCAGTGGAGACAAAACTGTCATGATATTTAATGGGGAGATAGAGACGTAAGACGACTTGTAGTTTTTCTTTGAATTTCGTCAAATTTATAGAGATATTGTGTATTTTGCCAATTGAGTAGAAAAATCGTAAAATTTTGCAATTATTTTTAATAGATTTTTCAAACTTTTACTGAAATTCTGTAATATGATATCAAACTTTTTCAAACTATCATGACTCTAATTTCGTCACTCAACAACTTCGAAAAAAAAAAAAAAAAGTTTTGAAAAATGTACACAGAAATTTCGCTTTTGCATCACGAAAGTCTGCATCAAAGTTTTCAGATGACTAATTGTCAATTCCAACCTCTTATTTTGGATTGCTCAACCGTTCATAATTTTGTTGGAAGTTTACTAAAAAGCTAGTCATGGGTTCATAGATCGGATTTTTTTCAATGGCGTCTTGAATAAGAACATCTCATTTTCGAAGTTAAGATTGAATAGAAAGCGGCCTAATTTCCTTATCGTATGACTTTTAATATGGGTCAATATTACGACATAATCGTAGCATTACTCGCTTTGGAAAATAAACTGGTTTGTTTTACAAATTAAGGCTACCCAGCACCATAATTTATCACTCTGCTTGACTAATATCCCTGAAGCGTGGGGGATGTGCATTACCCTGCAAACGATGCATATCGGGTAAATCGGTATTTCTCCCGGGCAGTGATCCCTTTACACAATTTAGATAAACGAGCACTTTAAACGGTACGCAAGAATGTGTCACTAGATCTTTAACTTCGGAAGTTTTTAACATTGCTCAAAGCCAGAAATGATTGCCACTTTGGAGAAGCAAATGAGGGATTAGTACACTTTATAATAACAAGGTGTGACATTACCTTTTATCGATATCTTAAATATCCCCAAACCCACAAAATTATGTTATTGATTAAACCTTTTAGGCCTTAAATCGAGGAATAATTTTAGCAAACATACATACCATCTGGGGTTGATTTTACAAAATAAAATAAAATACAAAACTACAACATTCCCATTTGTAAGGGAGATTGTCTCTCTTTCCATGTGGTTTTTTAAAAATCTCAAGTTCCAACTTTGAATAATTTCAAGACCTTTGATCATTGCCTATAAATGCATAAATGATAAAACAATGTGAATATCAATGGGGCTGCTTATAAAAAAAATGGTGTTTCCATTGTTTGACAGTTTCTATAGAGACGGCCGCACCCGTTGATGGGTCGATTAAGACTTATATACTAGATCTACCAACCAAGCCGACGTTCGATATTGTTTTTGAAAACAATTGTGAAACCACAGTGACAGCTTATATCAGAGTAGTCCATAGTCATGACTAGTAACGTGTTTAGGGTCTTTAGTTACATATGGGTAGCCCCTTTGGTATTTAAGTAATTTCATGTTATGGGGCAGAGCCCCCAAAACATATACTAATACATATTATACTTACAAATAGTTCTTCCTTTCCTTTCATGATTTAATCTTTTGTTGATGAAAACCCTAGAAAATGATTCTAATCCTATAACAATTGAGTATTAATTATGAGCTAAGGGTTATTCAAACAAAATAGAGAGAAAGATTGCAATTGCAATCATGATTTAAGAGAGAGAGAGAGAGTTCAAAATTGTGTTTTGTTAGAGAAAGAAAGGGCAGGAGCCGGGAGGGCTGGGTCGGGCTGTGGGCTGGGCTGGGCTTTAGGTGGTTATGTATAGTGTTTTTTTTAATTGCTATATATAAACTATTTTTTATCAAAAATCAAGTTGTGGGGCTCCCCTTCTAAGCCTATAAATCCGCCCCTGCCCGAAGGGTAGTGTACAAGGTCTCACATTTATCACAAGAAACACCAGAACGGCAAATAGACTACCCAAGGTCTCACATTTATCACAAAAAACATCGGAACGGCAAATACACATTTTTTGTGACTGGCATCTAAAGAGTCATCATATTTATTTCAAACATCTTGAAATGGTGCAATGAACTGATGGCCTAAACTACCAAGTGAGTGAGGTTCTATTTCTTCTAACATAAAAGAATGGAAAATGCCGACAAATTTGTAAGAAATAAATTAAAGTAAATGCCATTGGGAGAAAGAAGCCTTAGTTGGTTCTTTTATACTTTGAAAAACAAGGTTCAACCTTAGAAAGCAAAGAAGGTTCAACCTTGGTTTTTAAGGTTGAAATACAAGGCAGTGAAGTACTCTTGGGTGAGAAAAATCCTATGTCGCACTTAAAAACTAAGTTAGTGTGGTACTTTAGGAGATGCTCTAAAGGAACATTTCTAATAGTAAATAAAAGTGATGGATACCACAAGTTCTGATGCTGCATCCAATAAATATTACAATACATCTGTTCTCAACAAGGATATCTTCATATTGCAGAACTGTTCTTCGATTAAGTTGGCAAAATAAGTATCATTATTAGCTCGGGTGTTCTCTCTAATACGTTGTACATAATAAATACATAGTCAAATACAGAATGCTCAAGCCCCATTTTGAACAATTTCTTTATTGGTCTACTTCGGGCATGTAGAGATGGTAAAGGGCATAACGACTTTATAAAACCTAGCTTGCTACGACAGAAGCCTTTTCAGTCACATCTTGCAAGCCACAAACCATGTTGGCAGGTACTGCTATGTCTATCATCTTTGGGTATGGTAGGTTCAAATCTGTAATAGAGAGAAGTTTCAACTCATTAGTTAATGAGATTATGAGAATAAATTTTAGCTAACAGGAAGATGACGTATTTTAAAAACGCAAAATAAAATACAAAAGAATTATACAGTGAAGCCTGCCTTCTTGTACCCTATATAAACGCACTTGTCTAAATGCACAAAAAAATTTGGTCCCAAAATACAAATCCTTTGTAATTGGTAACTATATAATTGCACAACCTTTATATTTGTGCAGTTTTTGCGGTCCCAAGGGTGTGCATTTATCAAGGTTTCACTGTATTTAGAGTTCAGTTTCATGGTTTACTTACTTTGCATTATGTTCTTGAATCCCTCCTGCAAAATAGACACATAGTACGTACACATGATTAAAAAAAAAACAATGAATGGGCAGCACATGAAGATTCAACACAAATATTCTAATCAAAAGGCAGGCAACTATTTGACTTTATTGATAGCCTAAAATTTGGAGAACTGTACTACAGACTACTTTTTAATTAAGGTTGAACTTGGTACCCAAGAATACTAAAATGAAGAATTAACTTTTTATCTTTTGATTAATGCCCGCAACTAGACCTAGCAAGTACTGATAGACGGGGCTTGCACTACTAACCCTTATCCTCTCCTTTCCTATCTCTTTTTGTCAACACGCTTCTTTGTCTATGAGGTTGTCCAGTTCATTAATGGCCATGAAGCATACTTCAGACCCTATTTCACATGGAACCTTGTCAGGCTGATTCCTCACATCCTCCCTCTCATTTTCATCTAACACTAGGTAGACATTGCGAAGTTAACTGCATACTGCATTTTAATTTCGTATTCAATCAATTTCTTGAAGAAGGTGCCTTTGTGCATTTATCATAGCCCATAGGTAAGAAGGGAAAGAGAGGAGAAGGTTTAGAAACAGACCCCTGATCAATTGCAAGTAAATTAAAAATTTAAAATATAGGAAGTGTAAAATTGTCATCTCCAGGGGTAATAAAACGCAACTAAACTTTAAAACAATGTGGACTGACAGTTTCTCAAATTCATACTAGTGAATACAACATTAGGTCAATTTCTCCCTTTCAGCTTAAGCAGTGTTCATGGAATATTCGAGCCTGTTTATATCAAAACAACTAGAGAGTCATCTTAATTGAACTGGAAAAGTTCTGCAGGCTACTTCTACCGGTCCATGTGCCTCTACATATGGTGTATGGGAAAATGTGTAGGTAGGAATAATGCTAGGTAACAACGACACGGATATGGGTGTTGGTGTCCGACACGGGTACGGAGTGTCGGAAACAACAAAAAATTGTTAAGTACCTTATAAATAGTGTTGGACACGTTTTATTTTTTTAAAGTGAAGTGTCGTTGTTACCTAGGAATAATGTGAGAGATAATATTTGCTTGTACTAAAAAGTAAAAACAATGAAGGGTTTCCTTTCGGCAAGGGCAATTACCTCATCCTTTGTCAAACGCGGATTATACAACATCTCCTCTCCTACGGTGCTAACCTGAAATTCATAATAGGTGTGGTATGAGGCACCAGGTAGATATCACATAACCTATAAAATGAGTGTTTGATGCTTTCTTACCGTGAAACCTTTGTAGTCATGAGCAGGATACACAAGCGTGTCCTTTGGCAAAGTGAATATCTAAAGAGCATATGAAGAGAAAAGTTGAAACACATGGCAGGTTCATATCACACATAATATATATGTATCAAGGATGTAGTTGCATCTTTTCTTAAGTAATTACAGAGTAACTAAGTTTCTAATAATTTATTCATCACAATCTATTCTGCCCAAACTGTAGACCTCGTCAAAATTCAGCACTAACATATGATTTCAACTTTCAAGTTCCTAGCAATTTGTATATTCTTTCAGACAGCCAAAAATTGACAGAAATGATTTATATTATTATATATAAATCAATTTTTTCCTTCAAATTATTGAGCAAGATAACTAATGGTCAAGGAGGTCTCCCATGCGGTGTACACTAGTGAAGGTCAATTTTCTCAGTCAATTTATTCTACCATACATATGGTAGTACTAAGACTACCTAATGCTTTTCAGAAGTCTTTCCAAAATTCATATCCTTGCCTGTGAGTGCACTGACTTGTAAAGTTGATCTGAACTTCCTCCCTGCAAATCAAACTTTCAGTTCAGATTCATTTAAAAAAAAGAATATTCCTAACTGTGTAATTCTTATTCATATCAACACCTTTATGAGACATAAATTGCATAAATATAAGACACATAGTTGCACTGAGAAAATAATACGTAGTGTGAAACTTTGCATGTTTCGAATAAACTAATTATACCCATGAATGATTGGCTCAATTAAGCATAGGAATCGAGGCAGTCGTATTTGGTCTTTCTGGGAACCAGTGGTTCGAACGAACGACTTGCCAAATTTTGTCTAAAAACAGAGGCAGCTAGAATTAGCTGTCTTTCCTTCAACTCGTTCGAACGGCTCCAAGGCTCGTTCAAACGACATGGCATCTTTTGAAGAGGCTGAATGTCAAGATCCTTTTGGATTATGGCTCCCCCCTTTAGGAGCCTTAAGCTCCTGATCAAGCTAGAACTGGAGATGTGGGAATGCAGCCGTGCCCATTTCCCTGTTGTACCACTTTAACTTGCTAGGTAGTTGACATTTCTTCCTAACTCGGAATGACTCGATACTACCCCATCTTGTAGCATGAACTTTTCTCTCTAGAATACTATCCTCCTGCAACGGATCTTCTCTTTCCATTCATAAGTCATCAACTAACGGTAGGCGAGTATCGATTATAGAGTTTTTATCTAAAAGAGACGGCTCAAACACCTTCAAATGTTCAACATTAATCACCGAATACATCTTTATGAAAGGTGACAAATCCAATTGGAATGCGTTGTCACCAATTTTCTTGAGTATCGTAAACAGACCATAACGAAAAGTATACTAACCCGATGCTTGTCGTGTCGAGCCTTATACTTCGCTTGAGTTTTCTTCAATTGCACTTCAACCACCTCATAAACCTTGCTTATCCTCTTAATGAAACGCTGAGCTTTAACTTGTTCCTCTTCCTCCTTCCCTGACACCGTCTTGTCGCCAAGACTAAAAGCCAGATCAAAGGGGCTTTGAGGCAAGTGCCCCAAACAAACTTCAAAATGAGACTTCAAAGTGGAACCATGAATCGCCCGGTTAAACGCAAACTGAAGATACGGTAAACTCTCATCCCAAGTCTTAGGAATCTTCGTAGTAAATGAACCAAAGTGCGATTAACTAGCTCTGTTTGCCCGTCAGTCTGCGGATAAAAGGCGGTACTTCTCTTCAACTTAGTGTCCATCATCCCCCATAACGATCTCCAGAAATGCCCCAAAAAATAGCTATCACTATCATAAATAATAGAAGAAGGGAGCCCAAAATACCTCCAAACGTCTCTAAAAAATAATTGCGCTGCTCCTTTCCCGGTGATCGTATTCTGGCATGGAATAAGAACAATCATCTTGCTGAATCGACCTACCACCACAAACAAATAGTCATTCTTACACTTGGTCATAGGCAAACCACCCATAAATCCATCGAAAAGCTCTCCTAAGGTCGGCTAGGAACTGGTAATGGTAAGTACAATCCTAACTTACGATTGAAAGGCTTCGATGTGTTGCATAGAACGTAAACACGAACCACACGAGCAACATCCACCTGCATCTTTGGCCAATAGACATAACGCCGCAAATTCAAAAAAGTCTTCTCAACTCCGAAATAACCTACCACCCGGGAACAATGAGCCTCTCTAATCCAATACAAACGATCTCCACCCTCTGGAATAAATAGTAGACTGCCCCTGTAAATCAAACCATCCTTCAATACATACTCGCATGTCTTGCCTTGCAGCAACTTCTGGTAAATCACATTGAGCTCCTTCTCGTCGTCATACCCTGCAACATATTCAGACGGAACAATAAGCTATATCTACATAGCTACCAACAAAACAGAAATAGTTGGTAATGAGGGTCGAGATAACATATCAACCATTTTGTTGTCTACTCTTTTCTTATACTTGAACATCAAGGTGAATTGTTGTAGGTACGACATCCACTTCATATGGCGAGCTTGGTGTAGCTGAGACTGCGTAGATAAGAGTTGTAATGGTTTGTGATCAGAATGTACCACAACCTCCTTCCCCAATAAGTAATTTCACCAATGCTTTAACTGATTGATAAAATGCGTAGAACTCCTTATCGTAGGTAGGATAGTTGCGTACTGCTCCTATAAACATCTCAGAATGGTAGGCAACCGGCTTCCCATCCTGTCATAGAATTGCCCCTAATGCATATGTTTCGACCTTACAAGGCCACTGAAAATTGGGTAACGCTAACATTGATGCATCTGTAATCTTGCGCTTCAGCAACTGAAAAGTCTTCTCATGATGATCTTCCCACACAAACTTCACACCGGCTTTTGTCAAGGAATACAACGGTACGGCTATCTGTGAAAAATGCCGAATAAACTTTCGTAAATACTGACAAGAACCCATGAAACTTCTCACTTCCGTCACTATATGGGGTCTAGGCCAATTAGTAATGACCGAGACCTTCTCTGGATCGACCTTAAGTTCACCACTACCAACAATAAATCCCAAGTATACTAGCTCCTTCCCAAACTCGTACTTTTTCCCATATAGAAAAAGTTGTTGTGATCGCAATGCGCCCAACACTTTGCGTATATGCACGAGGTACTCCTCATTCATCAATCGCATAAATGTCGTTGGAGCGTTGCATAACCCAAAAGGCATCACCAACCACTCGAAGAGTTCTTGTTTGGTCTTGAAAGCCGTCTTCCATGTATCTTCTTCCCGAATTCTAACTTGATGGTAACCCAACTTAAGATCCAGCTTGCTGAAAAACCGAGCCTTCTGCAACTCATTTAAAAGCTCGTCAATCCGTGGAAGCGGATAACGATTATTCACAATAATCTTGTTCAGTGCCCGATAATCCGCATATTCTCCAAGACCCATCCTTCTTCGGCACCAATAACATCGGTGAACCACAAGGTGAGCAACTTGGATTAATAACCCCTTACTCTATGAGTTCTTGTACCTGTTTCTTGATCTCATCAGATTCGATTACGGAAGTTCGATACAACCCAATGTTGGGTAGTGACTCACCATTCACCAAGGTGATATCATGCTCCACATCTGTGACGACCTACCGAACGCCGGCCAAATCCACCTGAGCGTTTTGAGTTCTGTCCGAATGTATTTGTTCTCTATATCCTAATATAGCTCCACGCCAAGTTTCGTCGCAATCGGATTCAATTAAGGGGGCGAAAAGGTCCAGTACGCTTCGTCTCATGTTTTAACGTTTCCTTTTGGAAATTGACTATTCACTTAGTAGCTATATTAAGGAGGAACCTTGGTCCGATCCTCCCCATGACTAAAAGAGCTTTAATGCTTGGTCATCAAGGACCCCGGCTCATGGACTATCTACAAGGGATAGTTATGAGTTCTCCTAGGCCTAGGGAAGGCTAGGGGATATTGCCTCGCAATGCGGGCCGATTTTCAATAAAGGGCTTCATATGGCGCCGCTATGCCCCGCGGGCTATCCGAGACGCACCGCCCCTTAGAGTTGGACAATATAAATAGTTCAGGCTCGTCGCCCCTTGAGATATGAGTCCCTTATGTGGAAACTGGCATATTGAGCTACCCTGATCCGCTACAGGACAGGTGTGCTTTCCGTACCTCGCGCGCGTCGCAAGAGATTACGCTGTAGGGATTATTGAGGGAACCTTCAGCGTTGTTGCCTATACCGAATACATATTCGATGACCCCTCACGAGTATCCAGGATTATCCGGATGTCGCTCTAGCATCCGTGGGTTGTATGCCACTGGCGCGCCGCGCCCGTGAAGATGGTTTGTACACGCCGACCGCGCGTCCGTGTACGCCGCACGGTCTCTTATTCCGCTGCACTCCGGGAACTGTAGAGGCGGTCCCGGGCTGGGCCGTGACAACATCCCTCTTGCGCGACATCCCTTCTATGCACAAAAACAAGTCTTTATACTCCTCTTGCAACTTCCCCATTTCGGTTTGTTGCTTTGAAGACATTTCCATAGTAGACAACACGTTAGCCGACGGATCCTCTTAAACCGGTCACACCAACAACAATACAAACTTGCCGGTCGCATTAACCAGGCTCTTCGCCTGAGTCACCGTTACTAAATTATTGGTGGTGACATGTTCCTTACAAACATTGATATGAACCTCCTTCCCCTCCTTCACAAGACGATACTTGCGAGCTCTACGGTAGAGAATTGCATCTCGGTCCAAAGATCAGGGCTACCGAAGATGACTTGACACACATTTAAAGAAACCACCTCACACGTCACTTCGTTAATACACTTTTTAGTAATCGCAAACTTGAACGTACACTGCTTCGTGATCTTCAATTCCGCGACTTTATGAATCTAACCCAAACCATACGGCTTAAGATGAGCCATAGTAGCCAAACCTATTTTCTTCACCACTGCCTCAAAGATCAGATTCTTCTAACTACCCGTCTTTATGAATGCTAACATGAAAAAGTTATTTCCGACTCGCCTCCTCGGTAGCATAGTTTGTTTAAACATTAGAGCAAGCTTAAGATTTGGCTTATCTAAATATGGAAGATCAACAATCGTTGCGGCTAGTGCACGTTTCTCTC
Source organism: Kingdonia uniflora (assembly GCA_014058105.1). Lineage (NCBI taxonomy): Eukaryota > Viridiplantae > Streptophyta > Magnoliopsida > Ranunculales > Circaeasteraceae > Kingdonia > Kingdonia uniflora. The sequence goes on along the minus strand of JACGCM010002238.1, from coordinate 2,072,239 downwards.
TCTTGCTCCTCTCATCCTTCGGCCTAAGCTCTGGGTGAAGTTTCCAATATTTATCTGAAATGTGCCCATTTGCCTTACAATGACTGCAGTAGTTCCCCTTGGATGAAGATCTCTCTCCTTTGGATTCCCCTTTGTGCTCATTCTTCAAACTAGACTTGTACCACGACTTGCTCTTGTCGTCTTTCTTGTCACTCTTCAAATACTTGCCTTCAATAGCAATTGCTTTTACGGTAGCATCTTCGATGTTCTCCACAGTAAAGAGCTTGAACTCCCTTCTAATAGACTCCAACAAACCCCCCGTATACTTAATGAACACCTCATATTCATCCACATTAATATCCAAAACCAAAGCTTGTTTATAAAACTCTGTAGTGATTCTTGTACGGATTGCCCATACTTTTGGCACAAATTATGCCATTTGAACCATCTCTCTTGCTCATACCTAATATGATAAAATTGCTTCCACACTAACACCTTGAACTCTTTCCAACTCAAGCTTCCTGTTTTGTGACGTTTCCAATAGGACTTCCGTGAGTGCATGACTTGCGAATTTCAATGTAGAGAAGCATATTTTATGAGCATTGGAATATTGGTAAACCGAAAAATAGGCTTTTAACATATCCAACCAATTATCCAATTTATCGGCATCGATTGAACCGTCAAATACCGGAATTTAAAATTTAAAATTGATACGAAGATTACGCATAAGATTCATTGACTTACCAATAACCGATTGCCCCTCGACAGATTCGGCATCACTAGAATCACTATCTACCTCCTCGGTACCCCCGTCTCTATCCTCTTTTGCAACCCCTTTCTTCTTCGTGTGCTCTCACCGTTTCGTCGAAGCAGAAGCTTTCGCAAGGTTAGTAGTGAGGTTAAAAACTTTTGCTTCCAACTTCGTCAGCAGATCTTCGGAATTGCCCATCGTTGAATTTGCCTTCTTCTTTGAGTTAAGTTTTCGGTGAATCTTCAACGGACTCACAAGAATCTCCTTCGTCTACTTGAGTCAGTCACGTGTAGAGACCATAAACCACAACCCCCGAGAATCGTTACTTGAAAATCTGATACACAATCGGATTGAGATTAACCTAAACGCAGAAATTAATGCAAAGAACAAACAATTGGCAGGATAATTTCCATTTTAGAGCTTCAATTGCTCAATGATTTGATTTCAATTAAATTTTTCTCAAAACCCAAAGTCTCTCTTACAAAACTTGGATCCTCTCTCTTTGCCTAGCCTTGCCCTTTAATGGAGGTTACAAGTTTGTAGTTATCAATTAGGATAAAAATGTCCTTGAAACACCTAAAATTATGAAGGAAACACGATAGTCGTTCGAACGATTGGCTCAATTAAGCCTAGGGATCGAGGCAGTCGTATTTGGTCTTTCTGGGAACAAGTCGTTCGAACTAACCCAAATGTCGTTCGAATGGCATGCCAAATTACGCCCCTAGGAAACGAGGCAGGTCTTTGGTCTTCTGGAACCCAGTCGTTCGAACGACTCCAAATATTGTTCGAATGACTTGCCAAAATTGCCTAAAAACAGAGGCAGCTAGAATTGGATGTTCTTTCCTTCAACTCGTTCGAACGGCTCCAAGGCTCGTTCGAACGACATGACATCTTTTGAAGAGATTGAATGTCTAGATCCTCCCGGATCACTACAAGAAACATCAAACTGTTCTTGCCATATATAATGCAAATGCACCAGCAAAATTGTTTAATTGATCCCCCCATCATTTTACATGTGTAATACAAATTTACCAAGTCAACGCTAATTAGATTACGGGACACTCTGGAAGACAACAATCCTGAAGATTTCATTACCGCCGGTAAATACTCTAATGCATTAACGACCCCCCTAGGCTACTTGGTGGGGAAAGGTGGATTAGGCAAGGTAACCCATGTCAACTTACCTCTTTGTAATGGTCATGGAGATCTTTATAAAATACATGCATAAGAAGGTATATGAAAAAGCTTTCGATTTACACCCTAAATGCTGTTACCCTCTTATTTGCCATCTTTGCTCTGGAGAGGTTCTCGTCATTTTCATGAAGGGCACCATAGCCAATGCTCTACATCAATCCGATTTATATTCTGGCCTCCAAATAGTTGAGAACAAAATTTTAAAAAAATGTGCAACAATGAGTACCACAGAAAGAGAAGATATGTGTTCTATTCTTGGCCTTAAAGCTGGCACTCCTGTGACATACTTGGGGTTCCCTCTTATAATCACTAGATTAAAAGCTGTTGACTTTTACTCCTTATTCAATTTCTTTGTAGGAAAATTCAATCTTGGAAAAAAAGCTTTTTTGTCTTATGCAGACAGGCTGACTCTTCTAAAAGCTGTGCTTTGTAGCATGCAAAATTACTGGTCCTCTTGCTACACTCTTCCCCTTTCTGTCATCAACATGATGGGCAGAATATGTAGAAGTTTTCTCTAGGGCAGTAAATAAGATGGCTACCTATTTTGCAAGTGCCGCTACTCTGAGTTTGTTTGACAAGGCATTTTTCATAAAATGGGAGTCCCTAAACAATTTACCAGCTGGAAAGATCTTATCAACAGGGAACTTAACATCTCAAGGACTCAAATTCCAATGTAAAAACTAAAAAGGTCTTGTTCAATACCCATCTAGTAAACTTGAAGTCCTTAAAGACAACAGCCTGAATAGACAATATTCTGGCAGGTGGAATATCATAGTTAAATGGGACCTACCTGATCAAGGAGTATATGTTATCAATACTAATGGTTCCTTGGTGGTGGATGAGAATGGTAATAGAATAGCAGGCTTTGGAGTCATTTTAAGAGACTGTATTGACAACCCCTTTAAGCAAACTTGAAGTCCTTGAAGATAACAGCCTCAATAGACAATATTCTGGCAGGTGGAATATCATAGTTAAATGGGACCTACCTGATCAAGGAGTACATGTTATCAATACTGATGGTTCCTTGGTGGTGGATGAGAATGGTAATAGAATAGCAGGCTTTGGAGTCGTCTTAAGGGACTGTATTGGCAACCCCTTTAAGTGTATGTGCAGGTACAGCCATAGCCAACAACATTCTTAACCATGAGCTACGGGCAATAGAGCATACTTTGCACCTTGCCCTAAAACATGGAGCTAATGACGTCATTACATACTGTGACTCTTAGAATGCTGTGGACTTAATTAAAGATGTTTATCCCTCTCCTTGGAGTGCTACAATGCTTGTTAAGTCTATCAAAAATCTCTTCGGCAGGTTCAGTAAATTTAGCATGTCTATAGGGAGTCCAATAGGTAGTTGATCTTTTGGCAAGAGAAAGATGCCCTGAGGGGTACATAGAGGTTGACTCAGATGTCTCAAATGGAGATCTTAAAACAATAGTATCAAAAGATGCTTCGCAAAAAATATACTTTAGAAACTCATGATGTAACTTTCATCTTTTTTTTTGAGAAGGAACTTTCCGCTCTTAGCTTCTCTCACTTCATTTGGAGGGGTTGTTCTCCTTTACTTTACTCGTGGAGGAGGGTCTGTGACAACCCCATTTTACCTTCCCCCAAAAAAGTAAAAAGATTACGGGACAATGAAGGCCCATAATACTATGAAGAGCCAATTGTGAGAGGGGTTGGAGAAAACATGATTAAAATCATTTCCATACAGCTATAATTTTTCAGGGAATAGTTTATGTAGAAAAAAGGTTCTGAAGGAAAGATTTAGTTTTCCATTAACAAAATGACCATTTAGGGCCTTGTAGAGTTAGTTATACTATATATCTGACAAAAGATAGTACAATGCTTCCAACACTTGAAGAATCTCAGCCTAGCATACAGATTTTGAAGAGACTCTCTGTTTCTATCAATGGCAGTAACATACAAAGAAATGATTGTAATTTCTTCCTTGATTACAAAAAAGGCACGTGTTTCTACCAAATTTCAGCACCATTTGAAATCTCTATGCAGTCATACCTGAAAATCTGTTCTTCCACATCCACGTATCAATAAAGCATCACCAGTGAAAGCCATTCTTGGTTGAGGCAGATTAGGCCCATCCCCTGTAACATAGGTAACACAACCTAATGTATGGCCTGGAGTAGAACGGACCTGCATAGAGTACTTCATTAAAATTTATGATGTAATATTTTTCTGTTTTTTGTTTACACAAATTTCAAATGGACCACACTAGATATTCTTGCAAGAAAAACAAGGTATCATCAAAATTTGTAGTTTCAGACTTCATTAGAAAATATAATGGAGAAAAAGTCTTTATGAAATCAAAATTAAGTGCTTTGTTTCTTCAAAGTTTCTGCTACGGTATTAACTGGCTGTTACTGTAGAAATAAATATCGCTCTAGGAAAGAATTACTCAAGGAAAAGAAAATTACTCGAGAAAAGAAACAAAAAATCTCATAATCGAGGTGGAAGGTAGTGTAACATCTTCACCCGATCCAATGAGAGTAAATCGCATCTCACGACGGGAACCTAATAAACAAAAAATCGTCTTTCACGAAAACAAAAAATTCAAAGAAAGAAAAGAAAACTCCAACATGTGATGGAGAAACAAAGATTTCTCCAAGAGGAATGAAAAGAGAGCCAATCAAAGTGCTCATGTCAAGCTGAATTAATAAATAAAGGGTTCACCCGACTATGTATCAATATTGCGAACCAAAAAATCTCCGAGAACTTTAACGAGTCAAAAGGTATTACAGGATCTGAAGTAGAAGAGATTTGAGCAACACGATTAAACTGAATCAATGTGTTATTACCACAATACACTTCTTCACAAGTTTCTCCATAGCAGAAATTAACCAGTAAAATAAACCAAAACCCTTTCTTAAAAATAGAAACAATCTTTCTGATCGCAGGGGTTGTGATACACCGCATGAAGATTGCATAGGAGAATAGGAGAATATCGTCAACTGGGTTACCAACAACATGTCACTATATAACCAAGGTAGTTAATGCGTGTTGCGATGCGATACGACCACGATGAAAAAATTGCTACTGCAAATAGCACAAATATTGTAATGCTATAGCAAATATTGCAATACAATAGGCAAAAATTGTATATATTCCTAATATATGTGCATATAAATCTATATATGCAATGTATTTATTAAGAAAATCATATAAAATATAATATAACATAACTAACAAATTTAGGTAATCCAAAATGGAAATGAATAACTGAGATATCTGCATAAACCAAGTACCAGCTAACAAACATAACTTGGAAATATAATAAGCGTTGCCAAGTAAAAATTAACACACCATAATTAGGAAATTAATGCATCTGGTTGAGGGGAGTTCTTAGAATGTATGTATTTCATATTTTAGGTTTTACTTTGAATGAGGTAATTAAGTATCTCGTTTCCTACATCTCCTATCTTATTCTTATTAGGAAAGTTATACTTGTAATTATATTATATATTAGTATCGTATAATAGATTTAGCAATTATTTATTATATAAGGTCTTTTTCGCTTAGTATTAGTGTATTCTCGCACAATGTTTTTCTTATTTGTGCTTTCTATCGTGTTTCAGTTGGATTCTCGCATTTGCGTTGCATTAGGAAATGTGATAAAAATCGACAAATGCGACAAAATGCAACGCATCTACATCCGGCCGCATTTAAGGGGTTGCAACGGATATGCGATGCGATTCCAGGTTGCATTAAATGCATCTATCGCATTTGCGAGCGCATCTGACTACGTTGGGACTAATCCAACAGGAGTCATTAGACCCACAAACCAGAAGAACTAGATATGGTCACCATCACAACTTCATATGAAATAAACCCTGACAATATCAAAGCTCATACTTGTTAAGCCTTGCAAAAAAAAGCTCATACTTGTTACCAAACTTACAAACAGATAGGAAACTTTCTTTTTAGTCTTTCTTCTTTCTCCAAAGTTGACTTGCAGAGCTAAACACGCATCAAAGATCTAAAAAAGAATCGATCTCATATCAAATTCAATTGCATTTGATCTCATTGCATTAGAAGCCCACGAATTGAATCTACGAAAAATTTCTTCACGAAGCCAAACACCTTCAATGGATCTAACTGACCCCTTATTGGATACAACCCATACTACAAGTTCTTCCACCTATGATGGAAGAATAAACAAGAGACTCGTTGAATCGAGATTTGCACCATAAATCCCACATAATAGCAAAATCAGAACTACAAAAGATTGAACCAGGAAATAAAAGGAACCAGTGACTCAATGGTTCGATAACAAACATTTGATTGAATGAAGAGTTCAAAGATGGGATTGAAGAACACCATCTTAACGAGTCAGAGATTTGATGTTTCAATTTAACGTTGCACAGGCGAACAATAGATAATAGCAGTTGCAAAGAGATTGCACAATCGTAACTTTAAATCACATCAAGGATTCTACATCAATGTAGAATCGCATACGAATAACACGAACAAGCAAAACATTCATCGAAAAGAAAAAACTATACCAAACTGTTTTGAGAAGACTCGAAAGAAGCAAAAAATCTTTAAAGAAAAAAATAAAATAAAGGAATACTGGATTCCCCCCCCGAGTAATCAGGTGACGACATGGTTGCCGCCGGCGGAAGCGTGAAACCGTTACGTTGTCTTCAAGAACAGAACCACTTTGATACCATGTAGAAGTAAATAATAAGAAGAATTTATTACTCTTAAGTTGATAATTAGATTACATCTTAGACTCCCTTTATATAATAGGGGCTTTCTAAACTACTTCTATTCTTACTCAATGTGGGACTAAACTAGTATATGTATAGATGCAAACATATACTCCAACAGTTACCCTTATCTTTTGTCACTTTATATCAGAGAAATATATCTACTATGGTTTCACTAGATCGCTGGAACCACCTAGACTATAAAGAATTAAAATTTCTAAACAACCCACAAGTGCAGAGCACTTTTAACCATTATAGCCAGTGCATGTCAGATTAATCCGTCCTTTTGACCAAGAGCATGGACCCACTTTGACCGAGTTAACATCAATTGGAAACCCTAGCTGCCTGGACCGCTTAGTTGAGATGGCTTTTTAAGAAAATATTTTGATTGATTTTCTTCACCAGCCTTGAAGTGATGCAGTCTTGTTGGAGGTTAACGCCAACTTTTAAAACATGGTTGCAAAAATGCATTAGTATAGTTGCTTGTTGTTTCTCTCTTATAAGCTTCTTTATTGTGGTGATATTGTTTGATATTGAAAGCAAAAGTACTGATGTTAACGACACTAAATAAATTTGCCTGTTGCTCTCTACCAAGCTTGCTTATTGTTGGTTTCTATTACAACAACAAATTGTTCACCGGCGCCTTTGGCATTCTCTTACATTTTGCACTAAAGTTGGTATGGATGAAATTGAAGTTCATTTGTTGTTGGTTATTGTAGAATAGAAGTGCTCACTTTTGAAGTTAAATCATGGGTAATCATGCTATACTACTTTTAATATTTATCTCATTTGGTTTTCCACTATTTGGTAACTTTTATTAGAGGTGGGGAAAATTTTCTCAAAAACAAACCATTTATTTTCCTAGCTTACCCCCAACAAAAAATTTCCTGGCTCCATCTATCTCTTCTCTCTTCTCTCTCCTCCCTTGTCTCTTCGTTTACATAGAGATACTCAATAAAGTTGATTATTTTCAATGTACGAACAACTTATATATGGTTTTCCGGGAAAAATTTCTCAAAACTAATTTCCATACGAAAATGATATTTTCCTCATAATATTTTCTATGCAATCAAACACACCCTAATAGTAAAAGCACATTTCATATGCAGCCTTACCTCCAGAAAAAGATTTCCAAAATTAATTGTATCGCCATGTTCAACAAAACAATCAGCTTTTGAATTGCTGGCTTTAGATATTATAGATTTAACTCCTGGAGTCTTACCCTGCAAGAAAAAGGCACTATCTGTAGAGATCAATGGAAGATATGAAATACGTGAGGATCTATCATCCATTAGCATGCATCACATAAAAAGCAAGTAAATACATGATTAATTGAAAATGTAAATAACAAATGAAAAGAGTCCGGAAGAAGTAAGAAACCTTTAAAAGTCCAGTTCCAGTGACATGATCAGCATGAACATGGGTATTTATGGCGTAAATGAGCTTCAAACCTAGATCTTTAACAAGAGCAAGGTCCCTGTCCACAGTTTTATCTACTGGGTCCACCAACTACAAGAAGCTAAATTCAGTCAGAACCGCCCCCAAATTTTGTGATCACCGCAGAAGTAAAAGTCACAAATATCGAAGTATATAAGAGAATACTGAATACTAAATGAGCTACAGTAATTAGCCTATACATATGATTGATGAGTAAATTGAGAAGCTGAATTATCCAGGGGATAAAATGAAGTGTTAAAACGAAGGAAGGAAGAAGCAAGTAGCCATGGAAAATAACGTGGACTATTCACATCAGAAAAAAAAAAATGTTCTCCAAATTAAAAACTTCCAGCTACAGAATTCAGAACAAGAAAATGTCCCTACAAAAACTACGAATTTTGCATTACTCAAATGACATACCATTATTTTCTTCTATTCTGCAATATATTAATGTTACTAGGACATACATTTTATCCACTGTACTTATACACAAATATCATTAGAAGTCACGAGTGTGTGCCTTTTGTGAAAAGATGAACAACACAACTTCAATTCTCCTCTTTTCACCGTCTTCTTCTCTCCAGTAATAAACTGGGAATTTGGAAAAGTTAACTACACTTAGCATTAAGATGCTCAAACTATTGCCTTTTGGGAATTTCCTCTAATCGTGACAAGTTTTGGTATTTCTAATCTTCTTGCAATTATTTCATAGGCTGTGTTTTTTTTTATACAATAAACAGATTTTGTACTCTAACAAAGTTTAATATAGTGTCCTATTCTTAATATAAATTGATTATGAATTATCTCAACGATCTCACCATTGAACATTGTTGCAAGTTAAGGTAATTTTTTTCGCGGAAACGTTATAAGTTCAAATTAAAAACAGGTAAAGTACATGCTACACAAGACATAAATCTCTTTAAAGTGTATGGAGAAACCGACTTCCCCTTTACTCTCCCAGTTTAAAAAACTTCAGGAGAAAAAAAGACAACAAACAATGCTTGAATGGAGGGGGTAACTCACAAGTTACAAACGTGTGGCTTCAGAATTACAACTTAGTAACTTTCCTTACTTCAGTATGGTATCTTGTGATGAATCATGGAAGTGAGACGAGTTTTATCCAATGGTGCAAATTCAAAGTTATTCTTATCAGAGTAAATGATATGCAAATAAATATTCGATATGTATTTCATCCTTGATTTACTTCAACTTCAAGAAACAGAAGATTTTAACGACATGTATTTCCATGCTACTGATTGATTTGCCCATGAGAATAATCATTTTCCATATGTTGTCATTTACAGCTCATTTCCCTTATGTTTTCAGTTTGTTGTAGTTTCCTTAGGCTGTAAAGTTTAAAGTGTAAATTAGTTTGCCCCTAGATGTGCATTTAACAACCATGCTTCAGTATGGAAGCCGAGAGTAGACAAAGAGAAGAGATAATATGAGGAGAAACGAGAAAGAAACCGCGAGCCTTGGGATTTTCCCTATACATTTTGAATTTGATAACTGATTGAATTTCATTTCTGGACCGAGGATCATAATATCCTAAGCAAGGAAAATGGTTAACCGGAAAACAACAGGAAAACATTATCCTGCAAGGGTACCGTGACTGATGACACAAATTCGCCCACACCCACACACCCACGTAAAGACTATTTGGTCTTAGATAATCTAAAGAGAAAAATAGAAGAAAAAAACTTTAGTCTAAGACTATTTCGAGCGAGAAAGTTTGAATTGAATCAATCTAGAATGAAAGTTTAGTGAGAAAAGCCGGATTGAGAGTAGAGAGAAAAAATATGGCTAAGAAATGCGGATAGACTTTGAAAATATATGATCAAAGTGAAAATTTCGATTGAAAGTTACTCGGAGAAATTATATATAAACTTGATTTGGAGAATATAGGAAGAAAATTGGTGGAGAGAAAATCAAAAGAAAAGTTCGATTGAGAGAATCTTTTCTTAGGATATTTTGATTGTCAGAGCGAGAATTTGGATTGAGACAACCTGGAATGAGAATATTGAAATGGAAAGAAGTCAAAGAACCTAGAGAAAATAAAGTCTAGACACATTTATTCGCCTCTTAAATTCATGTTAGAAAATTTGTACACATACCCATAAGAGTGCCTTTTGTTTCAATCCTTCGCCAATGTTGTTTATTTTAAAGTCTCAGGCGGCCGTGGCTGCCTTTAGCACTCTTTAATCTGTATCTTGTAGAGTTGTAGGTATCATTTTTATTTTCCTAATGCTTCCCTTATGAATTCATTTCGATCACTCTTTTTAGTCACTATAGGTCATATCATTCTAGATTCCTAGTTCCAAATCATCTAAACCCCATTTCACCAAAAATAACATATCAAACAAAACAATCAAAAATCAAATCAACACCCAATCATAAACACCCGAAAAAAACAAAAGGGGTACTCATAACTACACAAACTAACAACAAATTATAAAGCCCAAATCATAAAACTCACCAAAGCGGGTCTATCAGGGTGCCCAACATCAGCAAGAAGGTAAGTATAAGTAGAAGAATCTTTCTCGAAGAATTGGCGAAACAAAAGGGTTGGTTTAGATCCACCAGATGAACTAGTAGTACTAGTGTTGTAGTGATTCACCATTTGTGATGATTTGAAACAGTAATTCTTCTTTTGAGAATGAGAGATTGAGATGAGATTGGAGAGAGAGGGCCAACGAAGGAGATGGAGATGATGAGTCATGTGTTGTTGCCACCTTTAAGTATTAGCTATAATAAGCTTAGTTTTAATCTCCATTTTTTCCGGTTCTCACTTGGTTTGTGATGGTGACGATTGTTGCTTTCGCGCATAAAGTAACCAATCTCGTCGTCACCCACCTGCTTTGGTGGTTGTGTCCAAAATGTCCTACTCAGTAACATTTTCCTATGTTGTTTCATTGTTGTGAAGGTTGGAACATATGAGATGTCCATGATAGAGATGTGATTTTTTTTTAATGAGGGTTTTGGTAAGGGGAGGATTTAGAGACACTAAAAAATGAGAAACAAAAAAATGAGACACTAAAGTCTCACTCAATATGATGAATTGTCATCTCTGTAATGGTCGTTCGCATCGTCAATGAACTATTTATATTTACGCTATTTTGATTCAAGCCTTTCCATTGATGGAGATGCTAAGTTGATTTAGGGATGAGTAAATTTGACTTTACCCCCCAAGTTAGGAAAGCTCTTTGTGACAAAACCCCACTTTAACTAAAAGCTTACTTTACCCCCTGAAACTTGAATTTTCGGTGGTCAAATTGTGTTGACCCTTCATTTGACCGACCAAAAAACTTAAAAACCTGTTTTACCCTATTATTTAATGAGTCAGCATCCACCTAGGTAGTTACGTAAGACCAAAGTAGAAGAAAATAGAGAGTTAGTTTATTTCCACAATCTTCTAACTTCTTCTATTAGGGTTTCTGAGAGGAAACTCATATTCTCTGTTTCCTTTGATCTTGCGCTCGAATCTTAATCTATCAAAATGATGGAGAAAAATGGGAAGCGAATATATATATATATATATATATATATATCTCAGATTGGGATTTCTTTAAGAAGAATTAGGAAAAGAAGTAGTAAGTTATGAGGTTGATTATTTTGTTTGAGTAATATGGCTTTTACGATGCTTGATTGGCTTACATCGCACATATATACTTATGATCAACTAGTCGCTATCTTAATATATTTGTATATCATTCTACCTTAATACTTCTATATCATTCTATGTTTGACAGGGATTGGCTAGCAGTTAAAGACGTTTTTATTCATTTTGATGGGAGATGGGTCGCTAAGGCAATTGACGATGATTTCACATTAGAAGACTATTAAGGTGGAACATATGATATCCTTATGAGTGTAGATGGCAACAATTTGTATTACTTTAACCTGCTCAAATCTATAACAGAGCTAATGAATGATACACTTGGGAGGGCAGCAACTCCTCCTGAGAGTCAAATTGAACTTGTTTGTTTGTGCAATGGCAAGCAAGTGATTCTTAATGCAGATATACTCAAGCAAATGTGGATAACCAATGATAACTATAACGACCATAGTATTCATATATATGTTATAATAATTGGTACCTTTGATATGCCAGCTTCAGGCTTGCCAAACATCCAAGCAAATACAGTAAAGGGTGTACAAAGAGCACCAACTAAAACCAAGGTTGTCAAAAGAAATAATGAATCTTTGGAAGAAAAGCCAAAGAGGTTGAGATCTACTTATTTGCCCGAGGAAGACTTAGATGAATTGCTTGACTACTTTGAGAGTGATACAGAGGAAGAGGGTAATTTTGATGCTGAAGAGGTTAACACTGATGATACAAAGGAAGAAGGTGATTTTGATGCTGATGGGGTGGGGGTGGGGATACTGGGGTTGGAGATGAGATTGTAGAAAAAATGTTGATAACTTGGTGGATGATCAACTTGTTCTAGATAATTTAGAACCCGAGGAAGGATACCATAGCACCCATTCATCGCAGGATGGGGACGACATACCAAATGAAAATGATATGAGAAGATGTAATGATTTTGGAGACATTGTGGGTGAAACGGATAATATATTCAAAGAAGAAGAAGAAAATGTTTTTAAGAATACTCTTGTTGAGGTTTACGAAGAATTGAAGGTTGGGATGGAGTGGCACACAATGTATGAAGCTAGAGAGCATCTTAGAAGGTTTACTATTATTAACAGGTTTAGTTTTAAGCAAGTTAAGAATGAGGGATACATGCTACGGTATAAGTACATTGACAAAGTGTACAAGTGGTTGGTCTATGTTAGAAGGTAGAATGATGGACATACCATGAGGTTAATGAATGGTGTATTTGTGCACAACTGTAAGAGGAAACCTGGTACCAAAAATAGACTTGCAAATGCACTTTGGGTTGCTAATGAGATTGAGGAAACAGTTATAGACATGAACACATTTTCCTCACAAGATGCAATGACTATAATTAGTAGGAGATATGGTGTAGATCTCTCATACTTTACAGCTTGGAATGGCAAAACCATATGCATAGAGAGAATTGTTGGTTCTTTTGGCGAAGGCTACACTTTGATGCCTGAGTTGTGTAGGCAAATCCTTATCTCGAACCCTGGTAGCATTGCAAAGTGTAGTACAGATGATGACATGAAGATGTGGACAAGAACTTGTATAGCATACAAGGCATATTTGGATGGGTTTGTCAAAGGTTGTAGACCAATCATAGGTTTAGATGGATGTTTTTTGAAGGGGAAGTATGGGGGGCAGTGCCTCTCAATTGTTGGTCTAGATGAAAATAATGGTTTATTCCATATTGCTATATACTTATGTAGGAGTGAGTGCCTTGCTACATGGAAGACATTTATGGGGTTATTGGCTCCTTATCTTACGTTGCACCCGAGCAAACTTACCTTCATATCTGATAGGCAGAAGGGACTGGTTGATGCTGTCGCTCAGGTATAATATATATTTAAAACTCTTATATGTTTAAACTTTTTAATACATATACAATCGTTTTCTTTATTTTAACTCCCTTGCTTTTTGTTCAGGTTTTCCACCATCAAAACCATAGGTTTTGTTTCAGGCATTTTTATAAAAATTTCAAGAAGAATTTTAAAGGAGCGCACTTAGAAAGGTTGTCTTGGGGGGCTGCAAAAGCTTATGTACAAGAAGAAAAAGAGAAGTTTCTTGATAAGCTTGATAAAGATCATCTTAGGGCAAGGCAATGGTTGGAGAAGGAACCATATGAAACTTGGTGCAAGTCCCATTTTGATTTTACTGCAAAGTGGGAACATGTTACTAACAATTTTAGTGAATCGTTTAGCAACTGGATTATGAAAGTGAGAGACATACCAATCCACAAGTCAATTGAGAATCTGAATTTAATGATGATGAAGTTAACTTATGAGCGAAGGTTAAAAGCCAAGAAATGGGATCAAGATAGTATAGTACCTAGGGCTTAGGTACATATTGCAAAGCTTGAGGAGGAGGCCAAAAATTATAACATTCAAGGGTCCATTGACAATAATTGGGTTGCTATTAACCCGTCTGGTCAATGGTGGACATTGAATCTTGAGAATTAACAATGTTCTTGCAATGAATGGAAAGTTTCAGGACTACCATGTGTTCATGCAGTTCGTGTGTTAAGTCTATATGAAGACTTGGAATGGGAGAAGTAAGTTTATTTAAAATATTATTCATATTTATATATTTGTATATTATTCATATTGATGTTTGATGCCAACTTAATGTTAGATATGCTCAAATATGTTTTATCTTGTAGTTATTGCAGTCCCTATCATAGGGTAGCTAATTACGTAGTAACATGTGAAGGTCTTGTTTTACCTATAGCTGATTCATCATTGTGGGAGAAAGTTAGTACATTCTCTTACCTATCTAATATAACCAATTATCTTTTTTCTCTTTACCAATTTAATGTATAACATAGCTCTCATTAACTAATTATAATCAAGTTATTTTGCTTTGTGAGCAGCCTTTACGTCAGGTCGAACCACCACCACTTGTAAGGGAAACTGGGAGGCCTAGGAAAGTAAGGAAAAAAGATGCAAATGAGGGTTCGGAAAAGAATCAGAAAAGATGTGGTAAATGTAGACTTTATGGCCATAACAAAAAGACTTGTAAAGGTCAACCTGCCCCAAAACAGCCAAGGAAAGAGAGGCAAATTTATAGGGTGGACACTGGGTGTAGCAGAGACAAAAATCGAAGGAAAATGGTGTTTGACAAACCAATCAGAGGAGAAAACCAAGGAGGTAGACCGAGAGGAAATAGACCAAGGGCCAATTTATTTGGTACTAAAAGTGAAGTTTTCAATGAGTCAACAAGCCGACCAAGGGCCAATTTGTTTAACAGAGGTAAATGACGTTCTCAAGCATCACCACCACCAATATCTCCGGTTCTTTGACCAATGCATCTAGTCAACCATCGCCAATGGCATTCATTGCAGAACCAGTTGTACTTCCATCGATGCCAAGTAAGCCTGCCAAAGCTAAGACTGTAATCGATAATCCATACAAGAAAGTTTTCAAGCCAGTGAGGCCAAATTGGAGACCTTAGTTTAGATTAGATTGTTATATTTCAAATGATACTTATATGGCTATCTTTCATTTTTGTTGCTCAGAGATTTTTTTTAATGAATCACAGTATTTGGTGATCAATTACCTATGAATTTCGATTATTTGTGAAGCTTTAAATTTTGTTGAATTCAGTTATATCAGAAGTGATTTTAATTTCAGCCTTTAGTTGTTAGCTATGTGTCGATATGTGTTTTTATGTTGTTTAAGTGCTTTGTAGGGCTATCAAAAAAAGAAGAAGAAGATGTTTTCATGATGTTTAAGAATTTCTTTGTGTTGTTTACACCTGATTTTGTGTTATTCGGGGTTCTTTTAGTGATGTTTAGGGTTGTTTTGATGTTGTTTGGCGCTGTTTTGTATGTTGATACAATTTATAAGCAACTTTCTATAACCAGTTTATGGACAATAGGGGCAGCTCATACATAAGAGATCTGTGAACTACAAATAGTTTTTTCAGTCTGCAGCAACATTTGGAAAGCAATAAACAAGTGGAAATTTGAAGAAATATAGACTGCAGTCACTGCACCACAAGTTATTAAGCACAACATAATAATAGACATATCAGATTCTTCTTAAATGTCAGAAATTTGTATGAACAATGACATACATGATATGAAGGCTATAAAAGAAGTGAATGTGCATTGCAAGGAAATAAAAAAGAAACAATTCAAGAGTGGCATGTAAATATTTCATTACCATATATTCTAAATTATAGGAAAGAGAATTAAAAAAATCTATAAGTTTAAGAATTGTAAGCACTTAATGAACAATTCAATATCTAAGTTTTTCTTTCATTGGATCCAAGTGGATTTGAACCACCAACTTCTCAAAAATTGAGCGCTCTAACCCTTTTAAGTTATTGGATCCATCATCAAACTCATACAAACAATTACAATAATCAAATACCATGCACAACTATACAATCTTCTCAGCAACAAATCTTGATCTTTTATTGCACATATATGATGAGGGAAATCATAAAATGCCGCAATGAACACAAAACATGCCACATCTAGACACATTAGACAACATAAAAAATAGAAGACAGCCAGACAAACTAAATACTTTAATTTGATTTCCCTGAAAATATTGACTTAAGTAAAGAAGTGTAATACCTAGAAGCTTAAATTTTGTGTTGGTGTAATCCAAAGTGAAAAAGAATTGAAAGAGAAGCGATCACTGGGCATATATGGCTCAATGTCACAATCTTCAATGTTGAACATCAGTAGTTCACAATCACCATAAATTTTACTAAGTACAGAGTTCTGAGCAGGAAAGTTAATGTTCATGAAATATATGGTATTCCCTCTAATTCCCGATGTTAAGTAACTAGCTGACGAAGATATAGATCTTCTACAGCCAAATCCAACAAATAGTGCTTGGTCGCCCAGGTTTCGAACCTCAACCCATTGCCAAAGGTCTCGATCTAGTCTAAATACCTCAAACTTTTTTGTCCTAGGAGGTGCAATTGAATAGTTTTCTTTATATCCCTCAACAAAATGTTTAAGTCTTGTTATCAGCAACAGATCACCAGACAAATCAGACAGTTGTGATAAGTCCATTTTGTTTACTCAATCGTCTTCTTCCCACCCCAACGGAGGAGGGATCCTCAGCTTATGCAACAAGGGGTTTTCCCCTTTAAGCTGTAAAGAATAAAATTCAAATGCTAAATTGTAGACATAAAACAGTTCATCACATAACACAAACTCTATGAAATTTTTTCCTTGTTGTGGATGTTTAACCATGAACCACATTTCATCTCCTGTTCTACGGAATACTATAATATCCCAAATAAGACATACGACTAACAATTTATTTTCAGCATCGTCGTCTCTTAGATTATTATCTGATCTAGGAGTGATATGTGACCAATCCACCAATGACATTCTTTCAAGATCTTGGTTCTTCAACGATAGGAGCTGGATTTACGTATTTTTAATAGGGTTTATCATACCAGTTTGGTTTTCTGCGACTATCAGGATGCATCCCCTCTCCATTGGCCAAAAAGATGTTTTAGAATCATCAGTTGGATAAATTGACCTGCAAATTCATTGCTCTGATAAAGAATAAAAAACAAAAGGACTATCCATGGGACTTCAACGATAGGAGAAACAAAACACCATTCTTCTTTTACAACTGAATTCCACGACTTGTAAACAGATTTTAATCTGATTCGATCGAATAGAAATAAACGTTGTAATATCAATCCCATGATCCCCTGAGGAAAAGTAGGCCACTTACTCTTGTTTGAATATGTACTGATGATGTTCTTAGCACCCTTGCATTGTATTCAAAAAAATAAGGCCTACAATAGTCTCTTATTTTGGGGGGAGGGGGATTAAGCGTAAGATATTTTACATTGTATAATTGTAAGGCCCTCTCTGCTACAATGTGATAGAGAATTCGAGCTGCTAACAAATTCAGCAAGTTATCAATTTTTCTTAAGATGGCTTGCAACATGTTTGATGTTTCCTGTACAACGTAATTACAAATATTATATGTAGTTAACACTTAACTAAATACAATTATGTTTAGCTATAAATAAGACAATAAAATACAGAGGTCTTGGTTTGAGGTGATCACTAACAATTACTTCTGCCAAGGTTAGGGTTTAAGACTAAATCAAATCATAATGCATGACTATAACATACATATACATGACTTCAGAAATATAAGATTAGATTAAAACTACTAACCTCAAGACCTACTTTTGGGCAAGACATCATAATCTTACATATTCGTTTCTTCCAATCACAAATATTTATCCTTGGCTCCGATATCAATCACGACTATAAGGAACAGTTAGCCACCTCAATCATTTGTCATAGCAATTAATAAAGGAATGCAAAAGCAACAACCAACAAGAACGATTTCAGTTTACTTAAACCCTAAAATAACATTAAAGAAAAAGATTTTAACACCCTTTATTCTAGCAATATCAACAACTTCCCTGCCGCAAGTGGACGACTCAAGTACTACTCTTCTTCAAAAGTATTTGAAGCAATCAGAGGCAAACAAGGCCAGCAATGACAAAGATAGGCTAAATGGTAAGACTAAAACTAAAGAAACTCACAAATTCCTTTACAATAGCCATTACTTTAGGATTTATAGATCAAATTCCTCCTTGGAAAAATCTTATAACAAGGCGCTTTGGCAATTGTTTACCGAGCTGAAAAAGAATACAACAATAAAAATTATGTAAATCTCACCTTCTAACTGAAATACATTGTACTGATAAACTCATAAATGTAAGCAAATACCTTTGCATTATGCAAATAAAATCCAAGCAAAGTTGTCCAAGTTCAAATTTGACTATCCCAAATTCAAATTCTTCTGATAATTTCAATACATAATAGTTCATGATAGACTTGACATAAATATCATGAAGTTTATAATTCTTAAACCATTGATTCAACACAATTAAATAAAAGAATGAAGAATGAATTGAATTTTAGACATTAAAACTTACTCAAAGTTAAGAACTTGAGACAGAAAACTCAAATGCGAATCTGAGGATAAACTGGCAATAGTTGTAATTCAAAGAAAATGAGAAAAACCTACGTAGGAATTTGAAACCATCAAGAAACCCAAATTAACAGATATTTAATCGTAACAAAAGATTATATATGAGATTGAAGTACTCTCTATTTTCTATTTATGGAGAGAAAAGAATTAGATCGAGAACTATTTTCTATTTTCTTCTATTTTGGTCTTACGTAACTGCCTAGGTGGATGCTGACTCATTAAACAATAAGGGTAAAACAAGTTTTTAAGTTTTTTGGCCGGTCAAATGAAGGGTCAAGACGATTTGACCACTGAAAATTCAAGTTTTGGGGGGTAAAGTAAATTTTTGGTTAAAATGGGGGCTTGTCACTAAAAGCTCTCCTAACTTGGGGGTAAAGTCAAATTTAATCTTTAGGGATTTGCTTGTTTAACCAATACAAGGTTAAAGATGAAGTTTTCCCAATTTAAGTATAATTCTATCCTTATGTTCGATAAATGGGTGACCTAGGTTATTTATTTTTAAGTAGTTAGTAGAGTTGATTTGTTTATGAAAAGAGTTAAGTTTTTTACTTATTAAACTTTATTTGAGATCTAGTTCAAACTCAGTGTTAATCGAATACTGTTAGGAGTTAGGTCCAACCCAATGTGGGAGCCCAACAGGGTTTGGTTGTCATACTGGACTCCTAACAAGCCCATAGGCCTTTAGGGTTTTTGGGGAGAGTTTAAGTATGATAGGTAACCTCATTTGTTGGGTTATCCTCTTTGTAGCTTGTACAGAGAGATACAATTTCATTAATAAGATACCCCATTTTCTCTTTTAATTTGCTCTTAATTATATAGAAGCTATAATCTATTATTGTTGAACACGTTATGAGCACGTTGAGCTAGTAGATCAGAAGGGAGAAGAAAGAACTCTCAGAATAGACATTTTCTTGGATTTTTGCGTTGCGGGGAGGTATTCTTTACTATTTTTCGAATTTTTATATATATATATATATATATATATTATTTACTTAATCTATGATATAAAATATTGTTAGGAGTTGGGTCAAGCCCAAGCTAGGAGCCCAACTGGGTTGGGGTGTCCTATTGGACTCCTAACAAGCCCATATGCCTTTAGGGTTTATAGGGAGAGTTTGAGTAGGATTGGTAACCTATATTGTAGGGTTATCTACTTTGTATTACATACAAAGAAATAGTTCTCAAGTTAATCAGAAATCTCTCTTCACTCAATTGCTCTCAAGATATAGAACTGATAGCTTCTATTCTATTATTCCTCAATACGTTATCAACATGTAAGCTAGTGGATTAAGAGGAGAAGAAAACATTATCTAAAATCAACGTTTTAAGGGAATTCTTGCAATCAGAAGAGGTATTTTACATATTTTCGAATTTAGATTCAATTTCTCTCTAATCTATGATTTATGATATCTAAATATAGATTAGAATTATTATTACCTATTTTTTTCAGATTAAAAATAATAATTTTTGGTATTTTTTACCCTTGATTAAGGGCTGTTTTTAAACAAATTTTTCTTTTTATGTGGACATCGGATAGAGACGAGACCAATTTTTTAGGTAGCTTATCTCGCAAGCTTTCTAATGGTATATGGAACGTCTCAGGGAGATATCCCAATCGTTGAAAAAGTGACGTTGAAACTAGGCAGTTTTAGGTTATGATGACGTCAGCAAATAAAATATTATTATTTTAAATTATTATTTTAATATTATTTTATAATTATATGATGATGACATCATCATTATCCACTGTGCTGACATCAACAGTGACACGTGTTGAGCTCATGTGGTATATTGACGTGGCAGTGACACGTGGCAGGTACGTGTGGAGACACGTGGCAGTCGCCGGACCGGCCACCGAACGACCACAAGATTGGTCTTCGGAGTGACACATGACAGGCATGGGCGAGGCACGTATGGCAGTCACGTGTGGGGCACATGTGATAGGTACGCGTGACAGGCATGTGTGCATACCGTTTGACCAAACCGGTCAACCCGGTTCATGCCTTTACCGACCGAGTCAGATCGGTCCAAGACCGGTTCAGATACTAAATTGGCTATAAATAACCTATTTTTTTGGTCAAATCAAGTTAATTTTTTTTTGAAAAATTCCTATTGAATAGACCTACCTCGCGGGGGATCCATTTTTAATTTTTTTTGGGAACGGGTGCCTTGTATAGGAATAATGACTCACTTATATAGGATATAAGCAAATTGATTAATACCTATTTAAGTATCTTATGATAGCTTATATAGTATATTAATGGTATGCCTCTAGGATATTAATTATCATGATCAGGGGATCAAATATAATACGAAACCAAGACTAATTTAGAATACGACTAGGTGTCATATCTAAATCACAGTTAATTGTCAATGACAAATAATTAGAGCTTAATTGAGAATTTAGTTAGTCTTATTTCTAAAAACTTGGTGTCTGAGGAACTAATTTTTTGTATCTAGGTGCAATTAAATGTTATATGATAACATTTAGAGGTATATAGGCACTAATAGCATATAATGTTAGTTCAAAGATAGGTGCAACCTATAGTACCATAGAATGTTAGTTTAAAGATAGGCATAATCAACCTATCTTATGAACTCAACGGACTTCAGGGTAAGACTACTTGTCAGCTAAACATCTAATACCCCTCATATTCATTGCAAATATGGTCATTTGGCTAGAATATACAGACCTTTATTGAACTTTAGGGCTTAGAACACCCTAGTTGTTTTGTAATATTTAGTGGTTTTGAATAATTATCTTGGCTAAGACTCTATTAAAATGCATTTTAAGGTTAAGATCACCATTTTATGAGGTAAAATTGGGATTTGACGCTTAATAGGATATGAACAAGGTTCACCTATAAGTAATGATTGAGAATCACTGATTTGTATAATATAAATTGCCTTTAGTAATGATTGGAAATCATGTACTTAAATAAGATTTTATAGAAAACGCACACATCTGGTGGTTTTGAATATCAATTTTGGCTAAGATTCTATTAAAACACACAAATAACATTAAGATCGTCATTTTATGGGCTAAATTTGGGATTTAATTATTAGAAAAGGATTTCTTGAGTTTTAGAATGTGAATAGGGTTTAACTATAATCTGATTAGGAATAATTTATTTTTCTTTATTCTAAGTACTATAATCTGTTTTTAATGTATTTGAAATGTTTATCAAGAATTGTCACTAATTACGATCTACATTTTGCATTACAGATGTCTGCCATCCCACGTTATGATTATGAACCATTGCGGCTTGATGGTTCTAACTACCTTTTTTGGTGTACGAACATTGAACTCCATCTGCAGACAATGAATGTCTCAAAGTCAATTGTTGCAGATACTACCGTATTTGAACCACTTAAGGTACATGACATGTTGGCTATGCGCGCCCACCTTCAGCCAGAGCTGAGGTTTGAGCATACATGTTACGGAGATCCGTATGAGTTATGGACGAGCTTAGAGGAATGCTTTGGTTTATAGCAGGCCCTAACAAACTATAAAAACTGTAACCACTGGAACAACTTAAGGCTATATGACTTTAAGACTGTAGCTGGCTATAACTCAGTACTGCAGAAGATTATTTCAGCCAGGAGGCTCAATAACGATTATGTCTTCGCGGAAGAGGTTTTGCAAAAGGCTTTTTCCATATTTTCACATTTATAGGCTGTTATCAGGAACCAGTATGCAAAAATGGAATTTAGCAGTCCTGGAGATCTGATCCAACTCTTGCTTACTGCAGAATAAGATGACACATTTGTTTTCGGGAAAAACAAGAGGTTTCCCCTTAAGAGAGAAGATCCAGAGAGTGTACGCGTAATAATTACTTTCGAGGAAAGTCTATTATTTCTTCCTAGTATGACCAAGGTAGAATGAAATCTCTAGCCTTTGCTCCAAATGTATCCATGGAGATATATGTGGACCTATCCATCAACATAGTAGCCCACTTAAGTATTTATGGCCATAATAGATGCATCTAGGAGATGGTCTTACATTTGCCTATTCATAAAATCTAGGAATGTAACGTTAGCACGACTTCTCACTTAGATTATTCGATCACAGAGTCAGTTCTTGGATTAACCAATCAAAGTCGACCGATACGACTTGACGGGAGCTTGAGAGTGTGACTCACAAGATTTTGATGATTATTTTACCGCTAAATGGGATAGATGATTGAACATCGTGAGTACCCCATATCATACCCAACTCGGGATTGGCGGAGAACCTAATCAAGCAATTTAGGATAATCGCTAGGCCACTGTTATTATGATCACAGCTTCTGGCTAGTGTGTGGGATATATATTCTTGCTCCCACAACACTGATTAGGGTTCGTCTCATAGTAAATCATCAAATTATTTTTCCCAAAAGTGACTAGTAACTAGGTCGGAGCCCGGTGTTACCCATCGACGAACATTCAGATGTTTTGTACAGGTGCCAATCGTACCACAATGTATGAAGATGAGACCCTCAACGTTGGCCTAGTATTATATGGGTTATGATTCGTATTTATCACTAGATATTTAGAACCCACTGGCAACGTATATAATACAGGGCAGATAATTGTCACTTTGATGAGACGATATTTCCATCATTGGAGGGAGATATGACAGTCAATGCTGAGGATGTTTCCAAGATTAGTTGGAACGCACCATCGTTGTCTCATCTAGATCCTTATATATAAGTTAGATAACAATAAGGTTTAACAGATTACAAACCTCCAATAGGTCGTAAATGAATTGCCAGACACATTCATAGGCACTATTAAAGTATCATAAATGTAGGTACCTGCAAGTAATATACATACATAGCAGAACATTTTGGGGGAACTAGTACCGCAGCTGAATGTTTAAGGGGAATTAGTATCACAAATAAATATGAGGCTCGCGTTTAGTGCAGAATACCGTTGGAAGAAAGTATTATGAGCCGGGGAGCTACAGAATATGGGATAACTATGACTAATGGTATAGTCAGTTTATCAAGGATGGAACCACCCATCGACGAGGCAATAATAACTATACGACCAGTTGATGCATTACGAGACTAGCCCAGGGTGGCACATACGTATGATAATAATGAGATCTTGATCTATTAAAAGTCTATAATAAACATAACGTAAGATTGTTCAGTAGAGATTTGTCGACAAGGTATTCTTATTCACTGCTGTGCTCGCCATCATGGATGAGGATTCAGAACCACTTATTGTAAATGACTATATGTTATTGTACATTGGCCAAAGTGGGCATTTGGAATCCAAGCGAAGCTTAGCTTACTAGCATAATGCGAAGTGATACAATTGAGCCTGTCGGTTATAAATAGGAAGGGCACGAAAACATGATTAAGTCAAATAGATAATTAGGTTAAGGTAAGACTAGTTGCCCAGGAAATCTTTAAGAGATCTGGCATCGATTACAGTGCGACCTATTACCCAGTTATAAACGCTATAATATTTTGGTACTGATCAGTCTGTCAAGTTGGCGAGGACAAGCTAGACATGCGTCTGATATAAATACTGTGTATATATATGGGAAACAAGATATGAATATCTACATGAAGCTATCTGGGGTGGTATAAGCTTCTAGAAGCAATTAAGCCCAGCACACGAGGTGTGTATGTAATAAAACTAGAAAAGTTATTATTGACTTGAAGTAATCCGGGCCCATGAGACATAGTAAGTTGATTGAGTATTTGAAGGTCGGGGGCTTTGCAAATATCCTTATCTGTCCATGTGTTCTTATTTAGAAAACAAATATTAGCTTCACTCATTATAACAGTGTAAATTATTTAGATATCATTAGACCTCCAGGGGATATCGCGAGAGCCGTCGAATACCTTGGGATGAAGTTTGAAATATAAGACCTTAAGAAATTAAGTAGTGTCTTGATTTGCAGATCGAACATCCTGATAGTGGCATACTCATAGACCAAACAATATATATTAGAAGAGTTATCTAGCACTTCAGTATGGATGTAGCACACGGTGCTAAGTCATTTATTGCATGTCTATCACTTGGGTATGGACAACGACATCTTCCACCATCTTAATGGGGGGAGAAACTTCTAAGGCCGTGACGCCATAACTAGGAGGTGCGTTGCTATAAGTAGCTGGGTATACTAGACTCAATGACTCATTCGCTGTAAACTGTTTAGCTTGCCATAACTCTATTTCTATCTAAAGGCACTGGATTGAGATCAGGCACATTTTGAGGTATCTGATCGGTATGAAAGACTGGGGTCTGTTCTATTCGAAATGGTAAATGTAAAAGTATAAAGTACATATATACAAAATACTTTACAAACCTACATAGAGGTCATTGTCATATGGATTGTGTGTTTATGTATGGGGATACATAAAAATTCTTAGAGATCGATGAAGCAGATGACGGTAGCTGCACCTCGAATCACGAAGATTCTTCTACTTCATGAAGCATGCAAATAATGATGCTTGCGCTCCAAGATACATCTCATCAACCAAAGTTGTGGCGTGTTCTATCCAAGATAAAACATTGACTATGTATGAAAACAATTCAGCTTGCATCATTTAAGTCAATGGTAATTTATCAATGGTGACAGAATGAAGCACATTTCACAAAAGCCATTATATCCTTATGAATTATAAAAGGCGAATGCGATTGACGTTATTCATGATATTTCAGAAGACATCTTTACAAACCTATTCAGGAAGACTCTTGTACCATTTATATTCAAGCAGCTATTACACGGAATTGGCATGCAAAAGATTGATTTATCAATATCTCAAGGAGATATATCTCAGAGAGATACATCTCAGGGAGATCGAAGTCTAAGGGAGTAGTCCCAGCCTGACGTTGACACATGCGTGTTGTACTATTTTTCCTGATAGTGCAGTTTTTATCCTAAGAGGTTTTACTGACCAGAGATTTTGAAGAGGCAACGTATACGCGTCCACAACCAATACATGGCATAGGATTGCACTCTTTCCTTGTACAACTTTCTGCCCAATGGGGTTTTGCTAGGCAGAGGTTTTGATGAGGCAAGTTATCCTGGTATGGAACACCCTAAGGGGGAGTATTAGGAATTGGGTCCATCCCAAGCTAGGAGCCCAACTGGGTTGGGGTATCCTATTAGACTCCTAACAAGCCCATAGGCCTTTAGGGTTTATGGGGAGAGTTAGAGTAGGTTTGGTAACCTATATTGTGGGGTTATCTACTTTGTATTATGTACAGAGAAACAATTCTCAATTCAATAAGAAATCTCTCTTCTCCCAATTACTCTCAAGATATAGAACTGATAACTTCTATTATATTATTCCTCAGCAGATATTAAAATATAGATTAAAGTAATTTTTATCTATTTTATTCGGATTAAAATAGCTTATTTTGGTGTTTTTAATCCTTGATGAATGACTATTTTCAAACCAAAATAACTTTTTTTGTGGACATCAGATAGGCGCAAAACTATTTTTGTTGCGTAGCATATTCCATAAGGTTTTCAACGGTATATAGAACGTCTTAGGGAGATGTCCCAATCGCCGGGAAAGTGGCATTGAATTTGGGTAGTTAACGGCCAAAAATGACGATTTTAGGTCATGATGACGTCATCAATACAATATATATATATATATATATATATATTTTTTAAATATTTTTTTATTATTTGATGACGTCATCCTTATCCAAACGCTGATGTGGCAGTAACACGTGTCAAGGATACGTGGTAGGACAGTGGCATGTCCTCAACATGCCACGTGTCAAACAGTGGCATGCCATGGGGCACACACAATAACACGTGGCAGTCACTGGAATGGCATGTGGCAGTCACTAATGGATGACATGTTGCAGTTTAACTTGGTCAAACTGGTCTAGACCATTCAACCCGGTCTAGACCTTGATCCATACCAAGCCAGACTGGTCTAGAACCGGTTTCAACACTAAATTGGCTCTGAAGAGCTCAATTTTTGGTCAAATTGAGTCTTTTTTTTGAAAAATTCCTATTGACTGGACCTACTCCATGGGGGACCCATTTTTAATTTTTTTTGGAAATGGGTGCCTTGTATAGGAAAACTGACTCACTTATAAGAGATATAAGTAAATAGATTAATACCTATTTAAGTATCTTACGATAGCTGGTAGGATATTAATGGTATGCCCCTAGGATACTAATTATCATTATCAGGGATCACAGATAATACGAAACCAAGATTAATTTAGAAATCATATCTAAATCACAGTTAATCATCAATGACAAATAAGTAAAGCTCAATGGGAATTGACTTAGTCTTATTTCTAAAAACTTGGTGTTTGAGGAACCAATTTTTTATATCTAGGTACAATTAGATATTATATGATAATATTTAGAAATATATAGGCACTAATTGCAACCTGTACCCTAGAATGTTAGTTCAAAGACAAACATAATTAACCTATCTTGTGAACCTAGTAGACTTCAGGGTGGGACCACTTGTCAGCTAAATATCTAATACCACTCATATTCGTAACAAATAGGGTAATTTGGCTAGAATATACAGACCTTATAGAACTTTAGGGCTTATAATACCCCAGTTCTCAGAATAAGGAATACAACATCTAATGGTTTTGAATAACTATCTTGGCTAAGACTTTATTAAAATGCATTTTAAGGTTATGATCACTATTTTATGGGGTAAAATTAGGATTGACGCTTAATAAGATCTCATGAGTATAAAGTCATGAACAAGGTTCACTTGTAAGTAATGATTGGGAATCATATACTTTATTGCACTATATACTATGAACCACAAGTAATGATTGTAAATCATATACTTTAAATAGGATTTCATGAATAAATAGGATATGAACAAGGTTCACCTACAAGTAATGATTAGGAATCACTAACTTGAATACTATGAATTGCCTTTAGTATTAATTGGAAATCATGTACTTTAAATAGGATTTCATGAGTAAATAGGATATGAACAAGGTTCACCTACAAGTAAATTTCCACCCCACTTTTAAGAAAAGAGAAAAAAGAGAGAAAAACTCAAGTGAAAAAAGAATGAGTGATGCAAAATTCTTTACCGAAACCACCAAACCCTAAGTGATCAATCATAATGGAGATGGATATTGCAACTCTCAAGCTCCTTTAAGACATCATCACCCGAGGAATCTATTCGATAGGAGGAGAGGAATTGCTAGATACTAATCACCATACAACCAATCCCACCGAAACCCTAAAAATGCAATCAACCCTCATGATGAACACTGATGCAACAACAATCCAACTCTGACTATACCTTCAATAATAAAAAACCAGAGAGATGCTGTTCAGGTTCTGCATGGGACTCAGGCCCTACAGTATAAAATCCTTTACACAATTTTGGCACATACTACTCAAGAACGTGTTATTTGCTCCTGGGGATTCATGGGTAAGGTTGCGGGGGAAGTAAACACCATGAAGGCAATCTGACCAGAACAAGAACTCATGGGTAACCAGGCTATGGGGAGGGTTTCTACTTCCCATGGCAACATCCCTGACCCAAATGGAGGAACACCACACCAAACATTTGCTGACAAGGTTCAAGGCATAGTAACGGAAAGCAAGGAACCGACTGGGTTTATTGCAACTGGAAGAAGATGAGACACACCGATTCTCTCAATCCCTAGGGCTGAATTCTCTGAAGGCATCTCAACATATCAATACAGTCTCATCAGTCGGTTGGACCTATATAAGATCAAGCTCACAACGGTACAAGCATACGCAAGAACAAATTGGAAGATTAAGGGCACATGCAAATTGATTCTGATAGGCAAAGAGTTCTTTATTATTAAACTAGAGTCCGAGGAGGAAAAGATTTACATAAGTAGCAGAGGACCCTGGATGGTCGAATAAATGCCTATAAGACTTATGCCTTGGAACCCATTCTTTTTGCTTGATATACATTGTAATTCAAATGCTCTGATTTGGTATAAATTCCCTGGGTTGCCTATAGAAATGTGGAGCAAAAAAATTATCATATCACTTGGGAAGACGCTTGGAACTCCTATTCAGCTCGATTACTCGACACAAAATCAAGACTATGGATACCATGCGAATGTGCTAGTTGATATCGACATGTCGAAACCAATCCCTGACCACATTTTGCTTGAGGTGGAGGAAAACATCATCAAATAGGAAATACTACTACATCGAGTCCTAAAATACTGCAATCACTACAAAAACGTTGGGCGCATTATTGTCGAATGCAAAATAGTGCAAAAAGCATTTCGGCTGAATGACTCGGATCTAAACAAGAACAAGCCAAAGACATCATAAAGAGGTGCTAAGGGTAGCAGGGGCAACCAAGGCATCCTAATCCATGAGAAGCAACCTCAAACCAAGGACATGGGAAGAACAAATACTGATATTGCAAACAAACATACTTACTTACGAGAGGCACTGGAAGAGAGTAGTACGACTTTACCACTAATTTACCACCCCAGGCATGCCAAGGCTAACGAATCATTTGCACCAACATGAAAAAATTCCTGCGAACTCTGAATGGTCACAAACAAAGAGCAGCAACAAACAACCCGATGTTATCACAGTAAACAAGTTTGCAACACTAAGGGACGTAGAGGCAGATATAGAACAGTCCAACTCGGCACTGTCAGGAGAGAAGGATAACAACCCGAGTCCTCCAGGGGAGAAATGCATAGAAGACACACAGAAGATGCAGAGATCCTGATATCACCACTATCTGAGTATGTAGATAATACAACATTTGCAGATAGTGCACAAAAATCACCAACAGCTAAAACTTTTGATGAGGGGAGACTTATTTATAGGCGATACATGATGTCTGACACAACCTAAACCCCGCAAGTTGGGCGGATGAAATGGAATAGGAAGAACAACTGCAACTAGGCCCTAACCAAGTTTTTAAAGGAGGCAAGGTGTATACCATAGCCTCGAGAATTACACGGTCTACCCGCAAAGATTAATGAAAGTTTTCTTCTGGAATGCCCGAGGGCTGGGGAATAGAAAAACAA
Source organism: Kingdonia uniflora (assembly GCA_014058105.1). Classification (NCBI taxonomy): domain Eukaryota; kingdom Viridiplantae; phylum Streptophyta; class Magnoliopsida; order Ranunculales; family Circaeasteraceae; genus Kingdonia; species Kingdonia uniflora. The sequence goes on along the minus strand of JACGCM010002238.1, from coordinate 2,042,548 downwards.
CTCGATATCTCAGAAAAAAACTGCAAGAACACTACCAGACATAGTGGGCATTGCTGAACCAAAAATATTTTGTAAGGACTTTGTTCTGCCGGAGTATGAAACCAAAATCTTTACCAATGAATTTGAAAGGGAGAAAGGCAACATATGGATTCTATAAAGCAAAGGAAGGTCTGAACATGACATTATTGAGCTTTCGAAATAACATATTGCGGTGCAATACTTGGAGTGCTGCTTCCCATTTATTCATGCAGACTGCAATAAAATTAACAGGTTGGAGCTTTGGGCTAACCTATCTAGTTTTGCTGCAACCAATACAAAACCATGGATATGTATTGAAGACTTTAATGTGGTGTTGCGAACCTCGAAGAAAAGGGGGAGAAGACCTCCCTAACTTAACACAGTAATGGACTTCAATAATTTTCTGGATACTGCTCGGCTATTAGAGATCCCCTCTTCAAGACTTTAGTTTACCTGGAGTAATGTTCAAAGCAGAATTAACCGAACTCTGGTGGTCCTAGATAGATGTTTACAGAATGCAGAATGACAGACTAAATTCACAGGTTGAAGATTGAAGGTGATGCCTAGAACCTATTCCAACCATTCACTGATTATGGGTGAATGCTGCCAAGTTCCTAGGCCGTATAATATCCCATTCCGGTACCTTTAGTCCTAAGAAGAGGAACCTGGGTTTGAGGCCCTGATTGCTAATAGATGGGTACAGCCGTTGCATGTTACTCCACTATATTCTATCTTATGTTGAAGCTAAGACGCCTAAAAGTAGACATTAAGTTGTGGAAAGAGAATTCCGTAACCTACCATAAAAACAAAACGAGACTAGAGAGATAAATGTTGCAACTCCAACTCCAGTTGGAAGAAGATATCACCAATGATCTAATTGCGAAGAGATTTCTTGCCTAAATGAAACTACTCAATAGATGAGAGGAAACATAAGAGGTGTACTGGAGGCAAAAGTTGATGATTAAATAGCTTCACATAGGAGATAGAAATACCAAATACTTTCATGCAACTATAAAGGCTCGAAACATCTAAGCTCTTATCACGGAAATAAAGGATGATATGGGATGAAACATTACTAACCAAACCAGCATCCAAGAACACATCGTCTAATGCTATATTTACAAATTCTCGGCAACAGAAACTCAACATTGCCCATCACTATTTGTACATCTCCCCCATTAAGTGTCAGAGGAGGAAAATATACATCTCATTTCAATCCCAACTAATGATGAGATATAGGAGGCGGTTTTCTCCATGGATAACAACAATGCATGTGATCTAGATGGGGCTTCAAGAGCTTTTTTTCAAAAATTCTGGGATACACTGAGTATGGACATTTACTCAGGGATATCCTCCTTTTTCCGCGATGGTATGATCCCTCTGACCTTTAACTCTAACATCATTGTCTTGATTCTGAAAATCAGTAACCCATCCTCTATTTTGTACTACAGACCGATTTATCTTAGTAACTTTCTTTTTAAAGTGATTACAAAAATACTAGCCACAAGGCTCTCTCCAATTGCAAATAGATGTGTTACAAGGGACCAGAGTGCATTTATCAAAAATCGAAACATACACAACAACATTTGTATGGCATCTGAAATGGTTAATGGGATGAAAATCAAGAGAAAGAACGACAATGTGGCTCTCAAGATTGATATCAGTCAAGTATGCGATACTCTAAGCTGGACATTCCTCATCACCACTTTAAGAGATTTTGGGTTAGACCAGAAATTCGGCAACTGGATTCAGATGATTATCAGTAGTAGTATGATCTTTATCCTTGTGAATGGAAATCTGTCTAGGTTCTTTCAAATGTCTCAGGGCCTCAAGCAGGGGGATCCTCTATCCCCAATCCTCTTTGCAATTGTAGAAGACATTCTTAGTATCAATCTCCATAGAGTAAGGGAACAAGGCAGAATACAAACTATGGCATCAACAAAGATGACGCATGGCCCCACTCACCTTCTATTTGCAGATGATATTTTTATATTTGTAAATGGCAACACCAAATGCCTACGACAGCTTAAGCTCCTCCTTACAAACTATCACGTGGCGTCTGGGAAAGAGATCGTGTGGCCAAAATCAAAATTTTCATGAGCAGTATTCTTCTTACCTGAAGAAGAATTGTCTCAGATATATTTGGCTTCAAAGAGGGAATGTTCCCCGAAACATATATGGGCATCCCACTTATACAAGGGAGGGTTACAAAGCAAGCTATTATACCGCTTATTGAAAAGATCTGAAAGAGGGCTAACAGCTGGAATGGATGCATGATTTCTTTTCAGGGAAGAGTTACTCTAGCAAAGTCTGTCCTTAACAGTATCCCCATTCATAATATGGCAATTTACAAGTGGCCTCGGCCGCTTATCAAAGAGGGGGACAATATCATTAGGAACTATATCTAGACGGGAGACCCGACAAAGCGGAAAGGAGTGACACTAAAGTGGAAGAAAGTTTGCAAACCGGTAAAGGAAGGGGGACTTGGAGTTCAAAGTACGAGGGAAGTAAATAACACAATGCTCTACAAACTGCATTGGGTCTTTAAACAAGCTACAAAAGAATGGACAAAATTTCTAAAATCCAAATTCAGATACAAGAGCGGAGGCCCAATTCGTTACCACAAACACTCTACTATATGGAAGGGCATTCAAACAGGAGCTACACTTTTAAAACCTCACATTGGCTGGCTTATCAGAAATGAAACGCAAATTGATTTCTGGAGAAACACTTGGGCGACAGACATTCCTATCATGGAATACATTGATTTGCTTGGGCACTTGTGGAAAATCTGTACGTCAAAACTCAGCAACTTCATCATCCCACAAGGATAGAACGTCCCTAATAATATCTGCCTTCTCCTCCTTGCTTTAGGAATAGACATACAACAAATCCAGTGTAGCCTAAATGCGCAGGACGCAATGATCTTGAAGCCAGACCTACACGGTGCATTCACAACCAAGAATACTTTTGACACTCTCTGCAGAAGAGAGGACACGACATGGTGGTAAAGATATGTGTGGAGTAAAGCAATCTACCCGAGACTAGGAGATTTTGCATGGCGTCTGCTGATCCATCTTCTGCCTATGGACGTCATCATCGGGAAAAAAGGCATAGCCTTGGTCTCGGTCTATCACCAATGCCACAACAACTTGGAAATATAAATATAAATACTACTACATTGCCCCCCTGCGGCCTCTCTCTGGCAAAGGGCTACAAACTGCTTCTCCTATGATCCTATTACACCTACAGATACTTGAAGAACCATTATGGAAAGGGGAAAATCGTCTAGCTCATATATTAAAGATTTATGGGTTGCCATGGTTTTCTCTATATGCAGCAACATTTGGTACACAAGAAGTAACTGGCACTCAGATGGACTCAAGATTACAATCCAAAAAATTACGCTGAACATCCTAATGGATATCGCAAATGCTGCCCACCTCTCTCAACATACGATGAACAACGTGTTTCATGACCTGAAGGTCATAAAGGTGCTAAATGTCTAATACAAACCATGAAAACACAACAATATCGAGATTTGCAGGTGGTTGCTCCCTGAAGTGAACGAGGTTAAAATCTACTGTGATGGATCTGCTATGGGTAATCTAGGACCAACGGGGATTGGTATAATGTGCAGAAATAATACCGAGAAGGTCTTGGGCACTTTCAGCAAATCAATTGGTCAAGCTACAAACTATATAACAGAGACCACTGCAATCATATCGGGCGTTCAACGTGCTATAATATACGGCTGAAGACGAGTTTAGGTTATCTTTGATTCAGCTGTAGCTATTAAAGCTTTCCTCAAAGACAATATACCCTGGTTTCTCAGAACAACATGGAATCTGATTACTCCTCTCCTTCAGAACAACCGATTTAGTCATGTATAGAGAGAATATAACTTTTCTGCAGATCACCTCGCACGAAGAGGGCCAGACCCAGAATAGCCTATGGAAGAATGGACTAACGACAAACCAAGTTACCTATAGGACATCGAAGAGCACACCACAAAATACTTTAGAGTCAGAAGGAGGTGAATATCTTTAGCACTATGCTAGGTGACTCATCTTTTAATATTTTATCAGTTTTTTCGTAGTTACCTTGTTAGTTTTTACCAGGGCTGCCGGCATATGCACTAGTGACATGTACTAGTAAATATCATGCAACCCTCGCACTCGGCTGTAAATGTTCTATAATATATCCTACTAAACTTTCTACAAAAAAAAATACGGCTCACCTACAAGTAATGATTGGGAACCACTTACTTTAATACTATGAATTGCCTTTATTCAAGGAATGTTTATAAAGTACTACTACTGTTATTGGTCTACATGCATAATAGATGTTGGCGACACTCAGAACATTGAGTACCTCCCATATTACAATTTCTATTTCGATACCAATAAATTTGACCTTTATGGATACTAAAATCCATCTGCTGTAGTTGGAACACGCTTCCACTAACCACGAGGTGGAAGGTTGTTGGACAGCCTCTCAGCCAAAATTAGGAGCACTCTGGCTAGTATCAACCGTTTAGGTCGTTATACGAGTTCCCTGCTAGTGACGAACACGTCTCAGGCGAGAATTCACCTGATGACCCCAAAGGCACGATGAACACAACAGATGGCAACGGGCGTTAACCCCTGCCTACGTGGAGATGTAGAGCCTACGACCCCTAAGGGATACCTTAGGAATTACATACGGTACGTGAGCAGGAGCACTTTTAGGTCAAACCCTCCCTATAAATCAGTAGGAAAGGTAACCTAGAGAGGGACCTTCTTTTTGGGCACTTCCTCTTCCTTTAAAGAAACTAAGAGAGCTGAAGGGGAGAAACCTAGAGAGAGTCGAGTGGTGACCTCCTCTAGTGGAACGTATAAGGCCCAAAACTAATATACACTTATTATCGTCCCTGAGAGGAATCACGAGACTACAATTGGCACCGTCTGCATTCACACGTCTTCAACCTCTATCCAAACCATGCGAAGATGGTGGTTTTTACATGAAACCAAACACAAAAGCAAGCTATGGCAGAAATGCGGGCCACACTATTACTATTATAAGAGAAAATGTCAACAAAGGAGGATCAAATTTGCCAGCTCCAATTGGCCAATGATGAATTACGCGACACTTTCGTCGATGGACCTCAACTGCTACTTGGCGGCCCAGCGATATCCTCATCCGTAAGTGAGTCTACGCCCCACGATGCGACACCAAATATCGATTCCCACCCACGATTTCCCCTAGTTTATGGGCTAGTATACGAATACCAGCCCGTACCAGTCATCACCCGTACCTGCCACCACGAGGAACACCAGCACCCCCGATCATTTAATACTTCCCAACACTGTAGTCCCCAATATACTACGTGGCAGGCCCACCTTATCAGTGATCTGTTTACTAGCTCAGCCACAATGACCCTCTGCCACTGGGCTATTGCGCCCCACAGTACCTATGTATGCATCCCCTAGCACCCATCGTGCATTTCGGGGATTGGCACATTAGCGACTATGAAAATCCCCCGCAGTGGCACCAATTGTACAGCCCCAAAGACCCCTCCTATCCACCCGAGAATGGTTATAGACCCTACCAAGAACGAAACCTCACCTACAACAACCGATTTTATAAGCGGTATCCAGGAGCGCCTCCATACGAGAAATACCACGAGCCATCCACCAGAAGTGGGATCGCCCCAAGATGGGACGCCGGAATGCATATTCCATTACCACTAACGACTGCCTCTGTGGAGGCGTTAATCAAAAATATGCAGAGTAATGACTCCACCAAATGGTTAATCAGGAGACCTCCGTCGGATCCACAATACACCTTTCACCGCGGCCATCCAGAATTATGTCTTGGGCCAAAGCTACTCTAGAATAAAGATAGAGGCCTTTACCGGGAGCCAAGACCCAGGCCAACACATCTCAAAATTCCAGTACAGTATCGACTTACAATACCAAACTGACAAGCACATGTATTGCCTGTTCCCTTCGACCCTGTTCGACGGGGACCTTGCCTAGTTCTAGAGCCTTAAACCTAACTCTATCTATACATTTGAGAAAATTTCCTTGGCATTCATCAAAAAGTACCTACACAACGAACAATCTAAGAAATAGTTAGCGGAGCTGTTTTCTTTGAAACAATAAGTCAGGGAAACCATCGACTCCTTCCTGTCAAGATTTAAGAGCGAACTAATCCTCATTAGGCGGGTTGATGCTTCAACTGCCTATCTAGCTTTCATGGGTGCTTGCCTACCCAATTTTAAACTCTGCTAGGCCTTGCATATGAAGCAACCCGAAACACTTAAGAACCTCTACTTGAAAGTTTGAAAATGCTAGAACGTGGAAGCAGACAACCGAGCATCTGCGTCCTAGACAACCGCCCTTCTCATTACTGCTTCCGCCCCTTTGCATATCGTGCGCCCAGACAATTCTAAACATCCAAGGGATGCCCACGATCCCCAGTGTGACTCTGATGACGGCAGGAATAAAAGGCGATTATAGCGGGACCCTTGAGATAAAATTGAGCCCCCACAGGACGGAAGACCAAAGGCCCTACGTTGGGAATGCTACTCGCCCAATAACCTCACTCTCACACGGGTAGACCTCCTCACTATCATTAAGAATAACCCAGACTACAGGAAACCATGTCCAAAGCCCGACTGTCCCAGATGACCATACTGCGCACACCGCAACATCCACGACCACGTGACCGAGAAGTTTTATAATCTGATTAACATGACTAAGACATGGTTCTGCCAAGGGCGCTATACTCAATACCTCAAATGGCCAATCCCACCTGAAGATAGACTCCCTCAAAGAACCCGCGAACAGTCAGCAATGACCGTTCAGGTACAGGGGCACCTGGTAATATTTAAAATGATCCTGGGAGACCTCAACAAAGCACAATCACATAAGGAGGTCTCCAACTCCATGCAACAATGTTATCGCCTAAGCAAGAACCAACAGATAACCCACGACATTGAGGCGGGGCCAGAGCCACAACACGGACAAGCCATCTATTTCATGGATAACGATTTGGGCTCAGTATTCCATCCATATAATGATGCCTTAGTCATTTGGATTGTGATCGGGGGTGTCCTTGTTAAGCGTATGTTGGTGAACTCTGGCAGTAGCGTCAACATCTTGTATTACGATGCCCTTCGGAATTTAAACATGCAAGATTGACTGGCACCGTCTAAAGCAGAGATTTCAGGATTCAACGGGTCCATCGAATGAGCCATGGGAGAACTCGTCATTCAGGTACAGGCCGGACCAGTCGTAGTATCTACCACGTTCGTCGTCATCAACCACCCCTCAGTCTATTACAATGGCATCCTAAGATACTACTGGATTCACGCTATGCGAGTAGTACTATCTTCCTATCATCAGGTAATACGCTTCCCCACGAAATTTGGCACGTACCAAATACGAGGCTAGAAAGTAGCTACCCGTATTTGTTACGCTAACTATCTTAAAAATTTGGTGGCCAGTGAGAACTCGAAAAGAAAGGGGAAAAGTATCACCATTGTGGAATAACAACGAACAGGGAACGAGCCCATGGCGGTGGACTTGTCCCCCCTTCCTTGCCACTCCAACATGCACATATAAACTAATGCACAACCCTCTAATCAGAATGATATAGTTATAAACACGTTTAACAGAGACTGGGCACTGCCTCTCGTGGAGCCGATTGATAAGATTAACCTTGATGGCCCCACGTGAACTACCTATATTGGTTCACTGTTGATAGGTAAAGAGTGCTTAGACCTTATTACTCTCCTTCAGTAGGATAATGACGTATTTGCCTGGTCATTTGACGAAATGCCAGGCATAGATTCCGACGTAGCATGCCGCCACTTGCACGTAAACGAAAATGCTAACCTTCATAAAATAGAAACCACGATGAACAGCCCCGAAGTTACAGGGAGCCATAAACGATAAGATCCAAAAGTTACTACAGGCAGGATATATCAGACTTTTGGACTGCCCGCGATAGGTAGCGAATGTGGTGGCCGTTCCAAAGAAGAATAGTAAAATATAGGTCTGTATCAATTTCACTGACCTCAACAGGCACTGCCCGAAGGATAACTTCCCTATGCCCCTCATCACCAGGCTAGTGGATTCTATGGCCAAACACGAGTGGTTTTCATTCATGGACGGTTACTCCAGGTACAATCAAATTCTTTTGGCAGACAAGGACCAGGAGTGCACCTCCTTTACTACCAAGCAAAACTTATATTGTTATGCTGTCATGCGTTTTGGCCTGAAGAATGTGGGATCTGCTTACCAGTGCCTAGTCACCGCCATGTTTGAAGACCAATTGGGGAAGATAGTGGAAGTCTACATTGACGACATGCTCGTAAAAAACAAGCTTCACACGGACCATCTAGCCGACCTCGAGACCGTCTTCACAAAGATACGATACTACAAAATGTGACTGAACCCTGAGAAGTGCAACTTCGCTATCTTCTCGGGGAAGTTCCTAGGGTACCTAGTCACTCAACAAGGATTAAAGGTCGATCCTGACCAGATCTGCACCCTCGCCTGAATGCCCTCCCCGTGAATGCTGATGCAAGTTCAAGCCCTCGTGGGAAAAATTGCCGCCCTCGGACGCTTTCTTTTCAAAGCCTCCTTCAAATGCTGTCCATTGTTCTAGTGTATCTGGGATAACAAAAAGTGTTAATGGAATGACGAGTGCAAGACAGCTTTTTAGGACATGTTGCGATACTTGGCCACCCCCAATCCTCAGTCCACCAAAGGAACACAAACTACTGGGTTTGTATTTGGGAAATACAGACGCATCTATCAGCGCATACATTATCCAGACGGACAATAAAACCAAGAAATCGGTATACTTCATCAGTAAAACCCTCATGGGAGCAGAATTTTGTCAAAAAAACAAGCCCTCATTTTGGTGTACGGCTCGCAGAAATTACGACCATACTTCCAATCCCAGGAGATCAAGGTTGTCACCACCCAACCGTTGCGAGAGGTATTCACCAAAAAGGACAAGACTCGCTGCATAGCGAAATGGGTAATTACTTTAGGGGAATTTGACATACGCTTCGAGCCAAGAATTACTATCATGGGATAGGCCGTCGCTGACCTCCTCATCGACCTCCTTATTGATGATGACAATTAGAAAAACGAGGAAGACGATGACCACACCACTTATCCGGATGACACAGTGCCCGCCTATACTAAGGGGTGACGGCTATACATAGATGGCTTCCTTAATGCAGGTGGCTCAGGATTGGGGATCATCTTGGTCACTTCAACCGATTATAAAATCGAGAAGGCCATACGAGCCAGCTTCCCCCTCAGTAACAACGAAGCATAGTACATGGCATTATTGTGTAGAGTTGATTCAGCGTTGGCCCTGGCCCTGGAAGAAATTTCCATCTTTATCGACTCGCAACTAGTTGTTAACCAGCATAGCGGGACATTCCAGGCCAACAGAAAAATATCCAACTATATGGAAATCTTGAAACAGTGGCTCAGCAAGTTCAAAAAGGTCAACCTCGAGTACATTTACCGCAGGGAGAATAGGCACTCCGACGCCCTCGCATACTTAGCTAGAATCATTGGTGACCGGCTCAAAGTTATTCAGGTCGAGATACTTGATAAACCAAGCGTACTCGAGTACAAGATAGTGGCCATGCAAATCGATAGCTCAGTCGCACCCCCAGACACTGATTGGCGCCGACCATTTCTTGACGTCCTCGGGGAACACCACATCCTCCCCACAGATCGGTCGGCTGCCAAAAGCCTCTAAAACAGAGTACGAAAGTATACTGCCATTAATAACGAACTTTACCGAACGAGCTTGTACGCCCCACACCTCACATGTATTGCAGGCAAATGGGTAAAAATGGTCATTGCAAAAATTGAAGAAGGCGTCTGCGAGGCACACATAGCGGGTAGGTCCATGGCTAACCGAGCTCGCACGCAAGGGTTGTACTGGCCAACAATACAAAAAGACTTCATTACATATGCGTAAAAGTGTAACAAATGTCAATTCTATGGGCACCTTATCTACGCCCCTACCATCGACCTCTATATAGTCTTTAGCCCTTGGTCATTTGCGAAATGGGGGTTGGAAATAGTCGGGGCACTCCCCATGGCGAGTGAGAGATGCAAATGGTTATTGGTTGCGACAAATTACTTTGCCAAATGGGTCGAAGCGATATTCTTCGCTGGTATTAGGGAGGAAGAGGTAATCGCCTTCTTATGGAAGCACATCATCACCCGGTTTTGCATCCCCGTAGTTCTGATGATCGACAATGAAACACAATTTGTGGGTAGTAAGGTCGCCGAGTTCGTTCGACCCTACAACATCAAAATCTTCCCCTCAAGCCCTGGATACCCCCAGGGGAATGGATAGGGCAAGGCCGCAAACAAAACAATAATTGGCAAAATCAGTAAACGATTGGACGCAGCCAAAGGTTGATGGGTCAATGAGCTACCCCATATTTTGTGGTCCTACCGTACAACGCCACGTAAAAGTATGGGCTTCACTCCATTTATGCTCACCTACGACTCCGAAGTGGTACTCCCTACTGAGGTCATCGCCAATAGTATGAGGTCTATTATTATAAGTAGTAAGATCAATGACCGCCTCTTCGCAAAGAACCTTGACATGATCGGCAAAACTTGAGAGGATGCCTCATCCTACATGCTCATGTATCAGGAAATACTAAAGCAAAACTATAACAAATGGGTGTACCCTCGAGAGTTTCATGAGGGGGACTACGTCATGAAGAAACTCTTCCCTACAACTCACAATCATAACAAAGGTAAACTCCAACCTAATTGGGAAGGCCCATACCTCATCTCCTTGGTGGTCTACAAAAATGCCTACTACCTAATGAATAGTGACGACGAAGAACTCATGTCCCCCTAGAACACAATAAACCTTCGTAAATGGACTCAGTAGCACGCCAATACATGTACAAAGCTCACAGTAATATATCTTTTCATTCCCAGCCTCCCATGTCTCATGAACAGGATTACATACTGTTGGTGTTCTTGAAGTATGACGTCCTCGCTGCTACGCGAGTCATTTTTTAAAGTGAAAATGAACTCCCCATACTGGGGGTGTTCTTGAGGTAAGACGTCCTCGCTATTCAGTGAGTCATTTTTTAAAGTAAAAATGTACTCCCCATACTTGGGGCATTCTTGAAGTAGGACGTTCTCGCTACTATGTGAAGTAAAAATACATTCCCCATACTGGGGATATTCTTGAAGTTGGACATCTTCACTACTACGTCAGTCATTTTTTGAAGTAAAAATGCACTTCCCATACTAAGGGTGTTCTTGAAGTAGGACATCCTCCATACTACGTCAGTCATTTTTTGAAGTAAACACGCACTCTCCATATTAGGGGCGTTCATAAAGTAGAACAACCCCAACTACGACTACATAGTTCAACGAGGACTACTAAAAAAGTTGTTGGGAACTTTACCCTTAATTGTCCCCATAAGGTCATTATAACGACTATGACTTCATAATCCAACGAGGACTACTAAAACAGTTGTTGGGAACTTTGCCCTTAATTGTCTCCATAAGGTCATTATAACGGCTATGACTACATAGTCCAACGAGGACTACTAAAAAAGTTATTGGGAACTTCGCCCTTAATTGCCTCAATAAGGTCGCTATAATGACTATGACTACATAGTCCAACGAGGACTACTAAAAAAGTTGTTGGGAACTTAGCCCTTAATTGTCTCAATAAGATCACTATAACGACTACGCGTACCTAGTCAAATGAAGACTACTAAAAAAGTTATTGAAAACTTTGCCCTTTACTGTTCCTATAAGGTTGCTATAACGACTACAACTACATAGTCCAACGAGGACTACTAAAAAAAGTTATTGGGAGCTTTTCCCTTAATTACCTCAATAAGGTCGCTATAACGACTATGCGTACCTAGTCCAACGAGGATTAGTAAAATAGTTTTTGGGAACTTCACCTTTAACTATCTCGATAAGGTCACAATAACGACTATGACTACATAGTCCAACGAGGACTACTGAAAAAGTAGTTGGAAACTTCGCCCTCAACTGTCCCCATAAGGTCGTATTAACGAAATGATCACACGATTCTTTTTTTATTCCACAATAGCAAGTACAAAAGGAGAACATAATAATAAACAAAAATGATACATCAAAATATTACACACAACAAGGACTTGACCTCTCCCAACTGCCATAACCAGAACCCTCAACCCCAAACTCCCTCACGTCCTCCAGGGCCATCACCCTAAGGACAACCGCATGGCCAGACAGGGTCTTCACTTGGTCACGAAGAATAAGATACCAGAACCATCGCTTTTGATACATTTTTCTCTCACCTTCTGGAAGAGCTGAAGGATTGACGTACGTCTACTCTAACGGCTTCCCCACCATCCCACGATGACCGAAATACATATAAGCGTAGAAGTTCACCTACACGGCCACACGAGCTTCAAAACGAGCTTGCAACCGGGTATGCATTTCATTGTAAACAAACTGGGAAGGTTGTAGCTTCACACAATGGTTAAAAATTAAACACTCCAAAGCCCCTCTTATAGGCCCAAAGAGAGGATGCACCTAACATTTATTGGGTTGATTACCAAGCACCAATTAATTTGTATGGGGAAATCCAATTGCGTCTATGATTAATTACCATGTCTAATAAAGACACCGTTCCACTTCTTCTAAGGAAGCACGCATAAAGTTTTTTGAAACTCTCAATAGGCATGGATGACAACAACACTAGGCCCCCTACACGTCCAAGCATGGGTCGCCATTATGACCACGAAGCCTAGTCCATCGAGGACCAACGCAACACTCGTACAGATTCTACCTGTATGAAATATAGGTTAGCTTTACGACCACGACGCCTAGTCCACCGAGGACCAGCACAACACTTGTACGACTTCCACCTGTCTGTAATATATGTCGTCCTTACGACCACAACGCCTAGTTCAAGTTCTGATAATAATTTGGTGAACATCAAGCGTTCAGCATCAATGAGACTATTCACATAAAAGCAAATATATATTATTTTGCACGTAACAAGACACCACAGACTCCATAACATTCAATAGGAAAAATGCTTACTAAAATTTATAGAAAAGTAAAGATATTATTTTACAAAGTATATAGCCACAAAGGGCCCCAACCAACAAGTTTAACATAGCCACCACAGGCTCCATATAAAGTCTTTACACATTGCCACCACAGGCCTTACCATATGTTACTGCGATTCTCTTACAATTGAGAGGCTGGTTTAGTGGCCGCTGCATCCCCCTTAATAAGCTCTGCCTTCTCATCGGGGGTGATATCCATCCGATTCCTCTGGGGCACTGGACCTTCCCGAGCAGAATATCCCAAATACTGTAGCTCGGGTACGTTCTGGGACTATCGCAGAGTGAGGAGCGGCGGGGCCAGCATAGTAACCCACCAGCCTGTGGAGAGGCAAAATTCCTTCTTAAGGTGCGCCATGCTCCTCCACTAACTTTTCCATACGACCCTGTAGCTCATCGAACACCTACTTCTCCCGTACGAGCTGTTCACAGAGTGCTTGCTCGCTCGCCTTCTTCTCCAGCGCCAACATCTTAAAATGACCATGGGTAGCCTCCAGATCCCCCTCGAGCTGCAGGCTCTCTTCATTGAGCACTCTTACTTGATCTTCGAGCCCCCTCAGTAATATTGGTAATATGGGAGGCCAGTTCGCGGTCTATGGATTCCTGAACGAGGCCCTTGTGATGGGCCTGCATATCTGTGAGCTGTAGCTCTAGTTCGACGTTACGGTCGGCTAGATTCTCATTGCATAGCAGTGTGGCCTTAAGAGCGAGGATGTACTACATGCCACAAGTACAACAAGTTAGACAACATAAAAAAGGGCTATAAGTATAAATGCCTAGTTGGACAACCCGTACGGCTGCCATGACCGCTGCACGATGGGCCTAAAGATCCTCGAGCACTTAAGCTAAATGAGCCTTTTCTATATTCTTGTAAGGGGTACTCAGTACCTCCCTCTCTGGAAAACTACCAGAAAATAGCTTCCTACTATACATCGAGTGGGTCGCCTCCTCTACGAAAGACTGAGAGGGGGGTTCCTTTTCCCTTCCCCGAAGAGCGTCCATGTTCTCGTTAATGAGGCCTACAGGAGCAGGTTTCTGCCGTTTAGCAGCCAGGGCATCCTTTTAAGTGTGGGAACTAACACCCCTCAGCCCGGGACTATGCCCCACTGCCAGAGGTGCCGCTTGCGATGAGCCAGCTGCGTCCTTCCCCCCTCGCAGATAAAAACCAAGGCTTCATTCCCATGCTCTCTGTTGATTTATAGATGTAAACACTTTGCACAGGGATAGTTTTACTCGCAGCACGTAAATGTGGCTTACTGTACTTTTTCATTGACCAATACTTATCTGAGTCAAAGGTCCCTTTAAGGATATTTGTCAGCACCTGACAATCCATATTCTTATGACCAGGCTAACCCAACCATAAATTCTTGTACATAGCATTGGCGAGTGGCCCACCTGCACGATAATGGCCATACGTTAAGACAACACGTAAAACATATATGACAAACCGAAGTACTGCATATAAAAGTAATAAGAACTACACCGTACACTTGGTGTTAAAAACGTTATGGCGGAGGCGACGATTCAGACCGTCGTCAAAATCAAAGGCACTGGTCACAAGATTGGATGGTGATACCAATAGTTACTACTGGTCGGCAACTTAAAAATCTTAAGCTCACTGAACTTCTGAGCTATGTAAAACCAGTGCCTCTACTCAAGAGTACAGGTACGCATGACCTTCTGGCACCTCGGTTTGGCCTCGGGGACTACATCCTATTAGTGAGGACAGCGCCTCATCTTATAAGCGACCTGAATGTCGGTACAACCCACATTCCAGCAAGGCGGCACTGATTGATTGAATAACTGACACCACATCATCATTCAGTAAAAGTTACCATTCTTCTGTCCTGGCGCCCGGCCAAACGAATTCAAGCACTTTTTTGTTAAGATGATATACTGATTAGGAGCCAACATCTGGCAAAATCCAGTTATTGCTTCCACTAGCCCTCACTCGCTCATTTACCACATCTAAGTATTCTATCCTTTTCCCAATACTATCGAATTCTGCTAACAAGACTGGCGGCCTTCACTCACTGGGGTAAGGCCAAAAGCTTTCGGAGTTACCCTTGACACGTCCACTAATGGTGGCCTCGTGGGCCACATGCCCCGACACTCTCCCGCAGGCCATAAAATCTAAACGATCCTTGGCCACTAATTCACGAGGGACCGAGGAGCCTACTTCGTGGTCATGACTACCCCCCATTCCACGGGTACAATGTATGGGGGCATGGCGGCAGAGCCTTCCGTCGTCGACTCGTTCTTTGAATAATCTATCCCCCATCTCGGTTACTCTAACATCAGGGTATGCAGACTCGTGCACGGTACTTGGACGTCCTTGCACAAGCCAGGTACAAATATTAGAGTCACTTTAAAGCATAAAGGGCACAGTGGTCATAAAGTCATCTAGGGCACCTCAGGGACCTACTGCCCCTCAACTCTCACCCATCCTTGTACGGCTGCTGCAATAACTATGCCCCATGAAGAGCAATGCAAGATTTTCCTCGGAGTCACAGTTGAGCTATCCCAAGTCACCCTTACAATCTTAAAGCGATACACAACCGTAACATTGCCGGCATTACTATCGATTTGTTAAAATCCCTACTGATCAAAGACAGTACTGAGCAAGAAACCTAATTAAACTTAATAAGCAACTACAATTCATGTTACAAATCAAAAGAACTGACTCAAGAACTTGCCAGAACTACCACTGCGAGGTGATGGACAATTTGTGGCCAAATGGATTATCTCACCCAACAAAGGTTTCTAGCAAAAACAACGCTCCAAGAATAGAAAGAACAGAGTTCAAGCAAAGACGGAGGTAAAAAGAAAAGGACACCAAAGGTTTCCCCAAGTAATAGTGGTTCCTCTTATATAGGGATAGAAAGGCAGTAATGTCAAACCCACTACAATGATGAGACACGTTGCCAGTACCAGCGGCAACAGCCGCACGCCACACATTTTTCTAAACATTTATTACTGTATTCTTCCTTCTCAAGATACTAATAGACATGATATTGCACAACTCCCATCACAACGACTGAGTACTACACGACCATACCACCTCAGCTCTCCTTCATTCTGAGGAAGAACTGAGGGGGGGGGGCAATTGTAGGAGCACTCTCCCGCTAACCATGAGATGGAAGGTCGTTTGACAGCCTCTCCACTTAAATTAGAAGCACTCTAGATAGCGTCGATCGTTTAGGTTATTATACGAGCTCCCTGCTAGCGACGAGCACGTCTCAGGCAGGAACTTGCCTAACGACCCCAAAGGCACGGTGAACACAACCGATAGCAACCGACATTAATCTGTGCCTACGTAGAGATATAGAGCCTATAACCTTGAAGGGATACTTTAGGACTTACACACGCACGTAAGCAGAAGCACTCTTAGGCCAAACCCTCCCTATAAATAGATAGGAAAGGTAATCTAGAGAGGGACCTTCTTTTTGAGCACTTCCTCTTCCTTTAAATAAACTTAGAGAGCTTAAGGGGAGAAACCTGGAGAGAGTTGAGTGGTGCCCTTCTCCAGTGGAACGTATTAAGCTCAAAACTAATACATACTTATTATTGTCCCTGAGAGGAATTACAGGACTACAGCTATTACAGAATATGGAAAAGACTATTGTTAAGAATATGAGTCTCTAAAAATTACATTGTAGGAGCTTTGTTTATACCATTGCCTCCATATTCAGGAAGACCTGATAATGGATTATCTTATACTGCAGCAGAATTTTTATTTGGCAGTACAACTTCACTATAATCTCACATGGAGAAATTGTTAAGGTAAATAGAGATATTGGGAATACTCCATTACATTTTCTATGCTTCAAATATTGAGCTTTCGAGACAACATTTCATAGATCACTGTGCCCACAGACCTAATTCAAGTTTTTCTCATTTATGAGCAAAACATTGAGCTACTGGTAAGGAACCTCAAGCTTATGCTTACTAAGAATAAGCACGTGATAGGGTCGCACAATGTTTATTCTAGTAACAGGGGAAGTTACGGGCAAAGCCGATGAAACTGTGGATTGACGAGATGTGGTAATAATTATAGGATTAAAATTCTAGCCATCAGTAACCTGAGGCTTGGGGAAATAGAGGTTCACCAATTGACTAAAATGTAATAGGAAGAATTCTAAAATGGATACGAGATAGTAGGGGATGGGATTGCAAGGCACCCCAGACGATCTAAAGAGATCAGCCCCAGACTTATCATGTGATCACAGTTTCCACAAACCTCGCCACAATAGAGTCTGTGGCCATAGATTCCTTCCATGTTACCAATGCAGTATTAGATCAAGTTCTAAGGATGAATTGTAGAAAATTCATAGTAGATGAATGATGTCACCTAGAGAGCATTGCCAAGTAGTAACTTTACTTGTTGTATAGTAGTAGTTTTCCTTTATTATTTCTTTCATTGACTGAGTTGGGAACTCTTCAGTGTTTAGTTTAATAGAATGTTCGTGACATACTCTAGTTTGGTATCCCATCAATGAGATTGTTATTTGATTTTTCTATAAATTTATTGCTTGGGAAGTAGTTAAATTCTATGTATGATAGTTGATTTACTATATACAATCTATCTGCTCATTTAACATGACCGATAATCAGATGAGTGGCGACACCTGTCTAAGAGATATTAATACCACGTACTCGTTCCTTTTGTAATATAAATATATTTCTTGTCTAGCCTTGTGCATCAGGGATAGCACAAATATCATTAGCAGGCCAACATAATAGAACGTAGTGAGTGCATCACGCTATTACTCTTAAACAGTATGATACTGGGTATCTAGTCTACTTTATATACTAGTAAATCCAACCAGATTTTACTGAGTTTAGGGAAATACATAATATTACTTATCACGTAATGACTATCAAAGAAAATGACAGACAAGGTTCTGTTTATTCACTTTATGTCTAAAGGTTAGAACATACTATTGGAACAGTTTCTAATGCACTTCTCAGGGCTCGGATAATAAGGAGGATTATCAAGATTACATCCCAACTTTCCTTAAAAGGAGATAAGATTCAAAGAGTGTACATATAATGATTACTTTAAAGGAAAGTCTATTATTTCTTCCTAGTATGACCAAGATTGAGTGAGATGTCCAACCTTTGCTCCAAACGCATCCATGGAGACACATGTAGAACTATCCATCCACATAGTGGCCCATTTGAGTATTTATAGTTATAATAGACGTATCTAGGAGATGGTCTTATGTTTGCCTATTCATAAAATTTAGGAATGTAATGTTAGCATGACTTCTCACTTAGATCATTTGATCGCAGGCTCAGTTCTTGGATTAACCGATCCAAGTCAATCGATGAGACTTGACGAGGGCTTGGGAGTGAGACTCACAGGCTTTTGATGATTATTTTACCGCTAAATAGGATAGATGATTGAGTATCGTGAGTACCCCATATCATACCCAACTTGGGATTGGTGGAGAACATAATCAAGTGATTTAGGATAATTGCTAGGCCATAGTTATTATGATCACAGCTTTCGGCTAGTATACGGGATTTGTATTTTTGCTCCCGCAACACTGATTAGGGTTCGTCCCATAGCAAGTAATCAAATTATTTTTCCTTAAAAGCGACTAGTAACTGGGTCAGAGCTTAGTGTCGCCCATCAAAGAACATTTAAATATTCCGTATAGGTGCCAATCGCACCACCACAATATATGAAGATACCCTCAACGTTGACCTAGTATTATGGGGTTATGATTCGTATCTATCACTAGATATTTAAAGCCTACTAGCGGCGTATATACTGCAGGGCAGATAATTGTCACTTTGATGAGATGATATTGCCAGTATTGGAGGGAGATATGACAGTCAATGCTGAGGATGTTTCCATGATTAGTTAGAAAATACTATTATTGTCTCATTTAGATCCCTACACATAAGTTAGGTGACAATAAGGTTTAACAGATTACAAACCTCCAATAGGTCGTAAATAAATTGCCAGATACATTCATAGGCACTATTGAAGTATCGTAAGTGTATGCACATACAAGTAATATACCTACACAACAGAACATTCTGGGGGAACTAGTACTGCAACTAAATGTTTCAGGGAAATTAGTACTGTAAATATATCTGAGACTCACACTTAGTGCGAAGCACCATTGGAAGAAAGTATTTTGAGCCGAGAAACTGCTGAATATGAGAAAAATATGACTAATGGTGTAGTCGGTTCATCGAGGATGGAACCACCCATTGCCGAGGCAATAGTAGCTACGCAACCAGTTGATGCATTGCGAGACTAGCCCGGGGTGGCATATACGTATGATAATAAGAAGATCTTGATATATTATAAGTCTGTAATAAGCACAACGTAGGATCCTTTAGTAGACATTTGCTGACAAAGTATTCATATTCGATGATGTGCTCGCCATCAAGGATGAGGATTCAGAACCGCTAAATAACTGTGTGTTGTTGTACATTGGCGAAAGTGGGCATTTAGAATCCAAGTGGAGCTCAGCTTGCTAGTATAATGCGAAGAGATACCATTAAGCCTGTCAATTATAAGTGGGAAAGGTACAAAAACATGATTAACTCAGAGAGATAATTTGGTTAAGCTAAGACTAGTTGCCCAAAAAATCTTTGAGATATCTAGCATCGATTACAAACCCATTATCCGATTATGGACGTTATAAATTTTGGTACTGCTTAGTTTATCAAGTTGTTAAGGATAAACTAGACATGCGTATGATATAAATACCAGGTATTTATATGGGAAACTTGATATAGATATCTATATGAAGCCACCTGGGGAGGTATAAGCTTCTAGAAGCAATTAAGCCCGACACACGAGGTGTGTACGTAATAAAATTGGAAAAGTTATTATTGACTTGAAGTAATCAGAGCCCATGAGACATAGTAAGTTGACTGAGTATTTTAAGGTCGGGGACTTTGCAAATATCCTTATCTTCCCATGTGTTATTATTTAGAATACAGAAATTAGCTTCAGTATTATCATAATAGTGTAATAAATGATTTGGATATTATTAGACCTCCAGGAGAGATCGCGAGAGCCACCGAATACCTTGGGAAGGAATTCAAAATATAAGACCTTGGGAAATCAAGTAGCGTCTCGATTTGCAGATTGAATATCTTGATAGTGACATACTCATATACCAAGCAATATATATCAAAAGAATTATCTAACACTTCGGTATGGATGTAGCACACGGTAATAAGTCGTTTACTGCACGTCCATCATTGGGTGTGGACAACGACATCTTCCACCATCCTAATGGGGGGATAAACACCTAGGGCTGTGACACTATAGCTAGAAGGTGCTTTGTTATAAGTAGTTGGGTATACTAGACCCAATGACTCATTCGTTGTGAACTGTTTGGTTTGCCATAGCTCTGTTTTTACCCAAAGGTACTAGATTGAGATCAGGCACATTCTGAGGTATCTGATCAGTATAAGAGACTAGGGTCTATTTTACTTGAAATGGTAAATGTAAAAGTATATAGTACACCGATACAAAATACTTCTCAGACCTTCAAAGAGGCCATTGTCAGATGGATTGTGTGTTTATCTATGGGGATACATAGAGATTCTTGGAAATCGATAAAGCAGATGGCGGTAACTACATCTTGAACCATGAAATTTCTTGCACTTCATGAAGCTAACAAAGAATGATGGTTGCGCTCCAAGATACATCTTATCAATCGAAGTTGTGGCATGTATTATTCAAGATAAAACATCGACTATGTATGAAAACAATTCAGCTTGCATCATTCAAGTCAATGGTGATTTATTAATGGCGATAGAATGAAACACATTTCACAAAAGCCATTCCATCCTTATGAATTATAAAAGGCGAATGAGATTGGATTATTCAAGAAATTTCATAAGATATATTTGCAAACCTATTCATGAAGAATCTTGCCCTACTTACATTCATGCAGTTAGTACACAGAATCAACATGCAGAAGATTTATTAATCAATATCTCAGGAAGATACATCTCAGGGAGATAGATCTTGGGGGAGATCGACGTCAGGGGGAGTATTCCTAGTTGGACGTGAACACGTGCGTATTATACTATTTTTTTTGATAGTTTAGTTTTTATTCTAGGAGGTTTTACTGACTGAAGGTTTTGATGAAGCAATGTATACGCTTCTACAACCCATACGGGGTAAAGGATTGTACTCTTTCCTTTCACTATTTTTTGCCCAAGGGGTTTTACTAGGTAGAGGTTTTAATGAGGCAAGTTGTTCAGGTATGGAACACCCCAAGGGGGAGTGTCAGGAGTTGGGTTAAGCCCAAGGTGGGAGCCCAACTAGGTTGGGGTGTCCTACTGGACTCCTAACAAGCCCTTATTCCTTCAGGGTTTCTGAGGAAAGTTTATGTAGGATAGGTAACCTCATTTATTGGGTTATCCTCTTTGTAACTTGTATATAGAAATACAATTTCATTAATAAGATATCCCCTTTTCTCTCTCAATTTGCTCTTGATTATATAGAAGCTATAATCTATTATTGTCCAACAAATACAAATTAAGCTTCCGCATTCATAGATTCACGTTACAATAGGAACTACTCATCTTTATTAGATGAGTGGCTCTTTAAATTGTGATTTGCTATATATGGAAATGAGGTGGTAAAGATTATATTAGGTGGTAGCCACGTGGAACTCTTTCTCTATTTTTACCTGATTTTATATTTGAATAAATTTTCTTCAATTATATCACTATCCCTGCCTCAAATCACTCTCTTTCTCTCTCCCCCATACCATTTTTTTTTTTGCAATTTCTGCCATTAGAGGTGAAATTATTTTCTCCAGAGTACTGCGATACCCGCAGTAGTTGATAAAATTACTGTAGTAAAAGACTCTTATTCCCTCTCAGTCAGATATCACAAAAATAATTTGATGGGTTTTTGTTGTTGTTGTTGTTGTTATTCTTGGTCTTTCCATAGGTATTTTCTCACCCTTATCTCTCTCAAAGTCAGAGCCAGTTTTCCTTTTTTGTATGGAATGTTGTGAAATTTTTAGGGTTACAAAACTTTAGAATTTAGGACTTATACTAATGTAGCGATGATTTATAGTCATGAGATTACTGAAATTTGGAGCTTTGCGATATAACGGATAATTGTAGGTTTTTACAGCTACGGTTAGTCATCCCCTGTATAATCCAATTTTGATCAGTATTGTGAATTGAAATAGAGCAATTGAATTTGAAATGTAAAATAATATAAATTGTTGAAATATAGATAGGTCCACAATATGGCGGTCGGTATTGTCGATTATAGGGGATTTGACCAAAGTAGAGTTCTATTTTTGTCGAAGAATTAAGTGATCGACAATGAATTGTCGATTGTGTGTTGGGTCGACAATTACATAGGATTTTACTTATGTTATCAGCCTATTTTAGGTTACCCCAAACATTGTAAGCATGTTTTGTTAAGGCATGACAATTACATAGCATTTTAATTATATTAAGGCATGCTATGCTATTTTAGAGGCATGACAAGGGGGTTTAGTTTTTTGAACTGAGTCTATAAATTAATTTGTGCATGTTTTTCCATGGATGAGGCAGAGAGTTACGATAGCATCCACATCCCACTTTCTTCGTCAACTCACAAAGAAATAGATCCAGCATTGCGACAAGTTGAAGCAGAAGAAGCGAGACAAGGTAAAATTGCGTGAGAATTAGAATTTGGACGACTAGAAAATGAGTTCTGGGTGGAGCAACATTTGACATATTTTAATTTACAGCGTAACATGCATGATTACGATTCTTCTGATGGGTGGTAAAGGGATCAATATAGCATACAAGAATGTGATTGTAACTAGATTTTTTGAGAGTTAGGATAGTTAAGGTATTAGAAGTTTGCGTTGTGCAAGGAGGGTTAATGTTTCATCTTTACCAAAACAACAAGTTTTTGTGAGGTGATTGTTTATTTTAAACTCCCTCTTTTGTAGAATGTAATGTAATGAAGGCTTTTGAATTGAAATGGACATACGTTGGTCTTGAATCGTTAAAATTTATGATATATTTTGAATAACTTGTAACTCACAATATCTTCTTTTATGTCTGAACTTGTCAGTGAGATCGTCATCTACAATAGAAGACTCCGTAGATGAAAATTTGATGAAAGTTATTTGTGACGTGTTCTCAGAAAGGTCTAAAAATGAATGTTTTTAATATGCTGTTGGCGAAATCCCCATATGAGGGTCAATATTTTGATACTATTGAGGACGCACGTCTGTGGTACAGAAGATATGGAAGAGGGCAGGGTTTCTCCACCATGAAATGTAATTTTACTAAGTGTATGAGATATGAGGATATAGACAGAGCCCACTTCTATTGTATAAGCAATGGCTTTTCAAAGAAAAGCCTTGGGATAGATCTAGAGACTAGTGAAAGAGATAAGAACAGAAGATCATCTGATAAGTATGGGTTTAAAGCAACGATGAACATTAATTGGAAAACCAAAATAGATAAATATGTTGTCACAAATTTTGCGGACATTCATAATCATTAAATCGTATCTCCGAGGAATCATCATCGTATAAAGGTTATCAGATTCTTTCCAGAAGCAGTATAAAACCTTACATTGACATTTGAGCTCCACAATATTTTGGTAAGCAAGGTGCCGACATTAGTCCCAGATAAAACCTTCAATAAACGGGATGTTTACAACCACAACACCGAAGTAAATAAGGAATGACTAGCTAGAGGAGATGCACAAGAAAGCATTGAATGTGTTCTACTAAAAAATGAGCAAGAAAGCATATTTGTATGGTCATTCCATACTTTGGCTCAAGGTAATGAACTACAAATACCCTGTTTCAATTATCACTGATCAAGATGCAGTTATGGCCACCACTGTTCCCATGGTAAACAAGTAGTTTAAATTTGACATGCTAGGTATATTGTTAATTTAACATCTAGGTTGACAATGTTTAGATGAGTCGGCAAGACAGTCAATAATATATGGTCGAGTAGGAGTAGGTGTCGACATTTGATTGTCGACTTCACCTTGTGATCGACAATATTAGATAATATTCACTTTTCTTATTCATTTTAAGTTATGGTTCATTTCCAGGTCTTCCCCAACACCATATATCGATTATGTCTATGACACATCATAAAAAAAATTCCTGAGAAAATCGGCTATATTTATCGGGACCCATCTATATTCTTAGAAGAGATTGATTCGATAATACACAACACATATGAGCCCATGCATTTTGAAACCAGGTGGATGGAACTAATGAAGCATAAATTGGATGATAACCTTTGAATGCAAGGCATCTTTAATAGTAGACATAGATGGATACCGTTATAGATTAGGTCATCCTTTTTTGTAGGTATGAGCACTACAAGATAAAGTGAGTCAACAAACAACTTCTTTAATGGTTGGTTACCAAAAATAACTGGATTGTACAGTTTTGTGGCCAAGTATGAGGCTGCACTTTTAGATGTATATGACAGAGAAAGTAGAGAAGACTTTACGTCAGAACACAGATAATGCCAAGTTGGTCCTCATCAAGTACTACTCAATGATGCTGCAAAAATATACACAAGAATAATGTTCCACAAACTTGAGGATTAACTTGACCAGGTAGTCCACTTTGTTGCAATAGAAAGAAATGTAGAAGGCAACCTCCGACAACTTACGGTGAAGTCTCATAGTGGTCGTACAGAGTCATTCGAGGTAAATATAGACTTAGAGAACCTAACTGGCAATTATGGAAGCAAGTTGTTTGAGTATGTTGGACTCCCATGTTGTCACCTCTTGAAGGTTTTCTCAAAATATGACCTTCTCAAAATACCTGATGCTTTTATTATGACAAGGTAGAAGATTAGTGCAAACAAGTTCTCAAGGTTATATGATGAAAGTTACTTGGTAGTAGAGAACTTAAGACCTCCCTTATGCCATAGCCACCTATCTCTTTATGCATCAAAGTTATTCGATAGGGCCTCGAAGATTAAATAAAGTTTTAAATTTGCGGTTTTGAAGCTAGATGAGATAAAGTCTTATCTTGACCACTACAATGAGCTTTAACACGGACAGATGCATCATAACCAGACATCCCAACTTCTTTAGTAGATTTTATGATGTTTGGAACTATCATTTTAAGCTCTCTCGTGGTTCAAACCAAAGGATGAGTGAAGACTGATCACAAGAATGGGGTGAAATGGAAGGGGGGGGGGGGATGGAAGAGGCTGTTATAGAGAAGAAGGGAACATGCAAAAGTTATGGAGTTCTCGGCAATCACGACAAATGAATATGCCCACTTCTCAAAATGATGATGGTGGAATCAAGTAAGTATATATTCGACACTATGCATAAGAGCCATATTATCCGTGATTACTCTATAATGTGTTTCCCATGTATTCATCCCGTATTTATAATCAAAATAAATTTTATGTAGGAGATCCTAATGAGGATTATGTTCAGCCATTGCAAGAGAATCCCAATAACCACGACATCTAGGAAAATAGAAGGAGTTGCCTTGCATTTCAAATTTCTTTCTTTAATAAATATGTATTTCATTATTATTGTTGACGAGGGACTCTTGAGTTGTTTAAGCTTTCATTTTGCTTTGTATTTGGAATTTGAAAATAGGATAGTAGCAATGCACTATGCTTTATGATCCCTATTAAATTTGTAGATTCCTCAATATTACTAACAATGTAGGGCATGCAGTATTTCATTATGCAGGTAAATTATCAGATATTCAGCAGTAAATTATCGATTAATCTATTAAGCCGACAATAAATTAACTACATTGTCGATTATCGACAATGAGAATTAACATTAGTCCATTACTCGACCAAAATTATATTATATAGTCAATTATCGACAATTTAACTCTGAGCTGAAGATAACAACATACGAAGAATCATTCAGGCACAACTAAAATTATCTACACATGCAATATTACTGGAATTCAACAGTCATAATTTAAAATCATATATAACTGTGAGCCAATACACTTAGGTATACTACAAAAAATGGGATATACAAATACTAGTCGACAAAAAATAAATCAACAAGGGCCACCTGAGAAACACATATCATAAGAACTTACAACCCTATTCATACAGGGGCATACACTGGTTATTTAAAAATAAAAGGATAAGAGTTCCCTCATAAACCAATAACGATTAAGTCATTCAATTAATATAGGGGCATACACTGGGATTTACTTTGTGTTCTTTCAGTAATGTCTTAATGGTCCTGGTCCTCACATCAAAATTCATAATCAACTGTTCTTCTTGAAACCCCGGTAGAATATCTAATTTTGCATGACCAAAGAAAATAGTAGATACTGGAGAAATTGGTGCATCAAACCTTGGAAACAAGCGAACGTAGTATTTGTTCACCCCCAAACCAAACCACTAGTAGTTACTAGATCCATAAGAAAGTTCTGGAACCTCTCCTCATTCGACAATAATTTTATCTTCTGTACCCAAAAATGGGGTAAGAATGTATACGCTTCAGTGTGTCTAATGAAGACCACAACCTTTTCATAGAAAGTGGATAGTAAATCCCTCATATGCATATACTCCATATGTTGATGACCAAACATAAATGCCCACAACAAGGATTCATACACCTTCTCACTAGCTGGACTAAATCGTACACCTAATATCTGACTAAAAATATTCTTCCAAAACGCAGGGTTCTTGGTGGTAAAGGACTTCAACACTTTCATTACATTCTAGAATCTATGCTGACTCTGATGCTAAATCATTGTCGGAACACTAAAGTATGAATTGTTATCAAAAATGTCGACGCTACGAACATCTAGATGATATTTCACACACGGTTGGAATATAACTTCTTCTAACTTCTTCTTCTTATACATATTCTCCCTCCTAGCAATCATGACATTGCCATGAGTTAGCCCCGTTAATGTTAAGTCTTCTTGAAAATCTCCCTTAGGTCCTTGCTGTGTTATTGTGAGGAATTTATCATTTTGCTTAAAAAGCTTTTCAAAGGTTAGGGTCCCCACGTCTGCCATCCCTTCACTCACGTGTGCCTTTTTCAATTATTGACGCAAAACCTCATGCAACAACAAAAACTAGATATTACAACCTTGCAAATAAGTGCATCAACAATGTTTGTTAATAATGACATAGGTGCAGGAGTTAGGAATAGCTCATACCCCTTCATTGTCATCTACTTCCAAAGTTTTCTTCATTTCTTCAACAATATGCAGCTTCTTACACTGAAAAAACTCTAACATTTGGATAAGCAGTGAAATAAGCATTTCATAACCTAAATATGAACACGGGGGGGGGGGGGGGGGGGGTGCTTACGAGATTGCTAGTTTCCTTTGTATATCTTGTGACTTCTTTTTTATACTTGGATGTCCAGTTCAGTATCTATTCCAAAGACATAAAGAAGATGAACTATATATGTCTAGTTTAGTTAATGGTGATATGACTATCATTTATTGTCAATTAATGGATGCACCGATAATACTATTTTGTATATAATGAAATCTAATTATCGAGAGGGTCCTAAATCGACAATTACTTTAGGTATAATTGTCAATTAATGGAGTTAATCGACAATATCACATAGGGATCATTTGTACTATATCCATTCCCCCATATTGGGCAGGGACTTAAAATTGAATAGAACATTTGATTTACAGATAAAATAAAGTCCTACACATTATTAAACTTAAATAAAGTCACTACTATGAAACTCAAATAAATATTCACTTTTTGTATAATCAAATACAAACTCCCCTTCACTAACTACAACTAATTTCATTTTAAGTGACATACAAAATCTTCTTTCACACCCTCCTCATTGACACAAGTATATAATGAAAGGGGAATGATTAATGCATGCACCGACAATACTATTTTGTATAATTAAAACTAATTGTCGGGAGGGTACTAAATCGACAATTGCTTTAGGTGTAATTGTCGATTAATGGAGTTAATCGATAATATCATGTGGAGATCATTTGTACCATATATATTCCCCCATATTGAATAGGGACTCCAAATTGAATAGGACATCTGATTTATAGACGTAATAAAGTCTTACACGTTATTAAACTTAAATGAAGTCACTATTATGAAACCCAAATGAATATTCTCTTTTTGTATAACCAAACACAAACTCCCCTTCAGTAACTACAACTAATTTCATTTTGAGTGACTTACAAAATCTTCTTTCGCAGTCAACTTCTTATTAACTTCCTCATACGCAAACAATATGTTGTCATACTTATGTTTGAGGTTTAGGTCTGGCATAGGATGATGTGATGGGATGATAATAAGTTGCTCAAAACATGTAGTACAACAACAATGTTACCAGAGTTACAAATAATGTAGCCACAATCCAATGGAAGGTTTTGTAAACTCACAGGTGCAGCTAGTAGAAGTTGCATGCCCAAATGCTTTATCAAAAAGATGATGATTTCTTCTAGTGACTCATTATCTTTAGACTGTACACATTTGCAAAATAAATACGGCACATTCATGAATGAGTAATGGACCCCAATGAGTAATTAGGGGTTATTTACATCTATACACCATATTATCTTTTTATTCAACTCAATAGATAAGCTTTCATTTAGTCTTCAAGGTCAAATCTTTGCCTTAGCTCTGCCTCCAAATTTGTATTTTTTTATTATAAATTATTGCACTCCAATATCTAAAATTTATTTTTTTATTATGACCATCAGGGTTTGGAATATAATAAACAATGAAGGGGATAATAACATCTACCTAAGACCTCTCCTTCACATCTAACTGCCTCGGTAGATCTACGTACGCCATTGCATATTGTTTGTCAAGTATATGCTTGAGTTGCATGTACTCTTTCATTTGGTTAATAGTTTTTCTCAACAAATTACATTCAATTGTCTGTGGTTAAGATGAGATGAAACAGTTATTCTCGAACCCAATTAAACTGAACATGTAAACTTGAATCCAAAATAAGCTCTAAATTGTCGACTAACTGTAAATTCGATAATTTCTTAGCATGTGCTAGTAGGTTATTATTAATCAGTCATACGTACCCGCCAATTAGGGAATACTGTCTTATGACATAGTTGTCGATATCTCTTATAATTGACAATTATATGAAGTTGTAGATATTGAGCAATATACATCTTGGGAAGTATAGCTGACCTTCTCTTTCACGACCTCTGCTAGCTTTATGCTGGCTTCAAATATTTATCTTTGTCTTCCTTAAGCTTCTAAAGTTAGACATTTAAGAAGGATATTTGCTGATCCAACCTATCAAATTTGCCCCGTGTTTGTATGGTATTATACCCATTTGAAGGCAGAGTAACATGGTTATTAAGCTACAAAAGTGGGGCATACAGGTGAATATAATATTAGAGAATATAATTTTTTTGCTCCTATAAGACAAGTAAGTTAA
Source organism: Kingdonia uniflora (assembly GCA_014058105.1). Classification (NCBI taxonomy): domain Eukaryota; kingdom Viridiplantae; phylum Streptophyta; class Magnoliopsida; order Ranunculales; family Circaeasteraceae; genus Kingdonia; species Kingdonia uniflora. The sequence continues at coordinate 2,013,002 of JACGCM010002238.1, read as the reverse complement.
TCCATCTTAGCATAGGATGTACTTATCGGTGCATCATATTGTTCACCAACAACTTTACATTGGCCCACGGGTATGTCACCCTCCTCATTGACACATGCTTCCTTCGGTCGATGAATTCCAGATAACTCAACATCATCATCTGCAGCCAAGACAATAGTACTGGGATATATCTTTTTCCATGAGACAGTGTCAAACTATTCTAAGTATCCCTTCGTACATACTGTTGGCCCCTCTCGTACCCTCTACCCCTTTTCACCCTTCGTACTTAGGGTTGTATTTTCTCAACTTTTTCGAGATTCATAGGTTGGCACCTCTGGACATCTTGGCTTTGTGGGGATGCCTTGAATCCTAGAAAACTGTCGCACAACCTTATTTGGGTAGTATGGCTCAACATGGTCTGGACTTGCTAACGACCGATACAAATAGGTGATCTCCTTGAGCGCATGTGTAATATCCCTTTTATCTATATATGGATCCCATACAACTTGTATGAAAAATGAGCCAACTGGATTATGTTAAGAACAATCAAAGATGGGAAATACATCTAAAAAAGTTGTGTAAGCACCAAGTTAAGACGGGGAAGGCATTTAATCAACTTATATCCCCGACTTTATAATTATCCAATGCTTCCCTGAACTTTAGTAAAGCTGGATCACCATTTCTATCTGTAATGGATCCACCTCATTTCTAACAAGTACATCGTAGTCATCTGAATCCAGCTCCTTCGGTATCCCATGAAGCTTTGGGAAATGTGCAAAGATCTACGACTACATCTATATTGACAAGAGATAAAAAAAATCAAAGTAGTAAATAGGTTAATGCATATGTCAACAATACTGTAGATATAAATCCCATAGATAGTACCATCTCTTACATTTAATCAAAAACTGCTTATCCAAGAGGAAATTTATATCTAGAAATAAGTTATCCAAGTGGCAGTTCATATCTAAAAGCTACTGGAATAATTACTCTATATACACAACAGTAGTAAAAGAGTACGAGAATCACCTTGAGTAACGTGGTGCAACATGCAAATTGTCTTCCATCATCTTGAGACACTACACCAAGATTGTGATACGTGTCCACAAGAACTGTTGATCCCCACGATGACTTCTTTGCCACTTTTTCCTTGGCAAACAAGTTAAGATACCACGCGTTAACATCAGTGTCCATTTTAGTAGGAAATAAAAACAAACTGAGGGCATATAACATGTACGCACGAGCAACATAAATGGATGTTAACCCCTTATTCTTAGATGCTCCAGTAATACCATCACTGATAACCTTCTCCAATTTGTATGCAAAATGTTCTCTTAGTTTAGATAGTGACAAAGAATTCCCTTTACCACAAACTTTCATAATTTTAAAGTCAGCAATATCTAGCAAAAGATTATTCTTGAAAACATCAACAATAGTGGAGAATCTCTAAGCACTACCAATTACCGTGGCATCACCATCTATAACTAATCCAATCAATTGTCCACATCATCCAAAGTTGGAGTCATCTCTCCCTATTTGAATTCTGGCTGCCAACGTTCGGTAAAAGTAGAAATAAGCATGGAGTTATAATAGTCATACGATATAGCCCCAATTCTATCTAAACCCTTCAACTTAACCAATTCTTAAAAAGTTTGTGGTTCCCTTGTAAGATCCCACATTGACGGGTGATGGTGAACATGAAGGCATGACTTTTACTAAACAATAACATTGATTATGTCATAAAAATGGGATTGGCAAAGAAAATGTAACTATTTAAATTTCAAAACTATAACAAACAATAATGTGAACAATAATAATTAACTAGTATACCCGCCCTAGTGCGATCGACAAATAATAAACTGGGATTTGTCGATCGCACTAGTATACCTTAAAATAGATCGACAAATCCCAGGTTTGTGATGCAGATAACAACAATCTCCAATAAACTGTTGAAGATGAAACAATCTCCGACAATAATCTTCAACAATAACAACAATCACCAACAACAATATCCAATAACAATCTCCAAAAATAATAATAATTTCTAATAAACTGTTCAAGACACAGACATCAAACCCTAGATTCTTCTTTGAAACCCCCAAATTAAAGGAAGCCCTAAATTAAAACCCCAACAAACTTATGTCCAGTATAGTTGTCCAATCAACCAATAACCAATTACAGAGCTCTCAAACCCTAATTTTTCCTCTAATCACAGTGTGACTGATAAGCTTCGAGATGGAGTGAGAAACTGTTCGAGAGATATACAGGGACAAATAAGAGTAATTTAATTCAAAACCCTCCAATTTTACCTCAATGGTAGACAAAGAGAGACAAGGTGAGTGCAATAGAGAGAGAGAGAGAGAGTGTGCGAGATAGGAGGATGAGTGATATAATTGAGATGAGTGATTTGAATTCTTTGTTTCCTAGAAGAGTGAGGGAAATAGGTTGTGGCTGCCACCTAATATAAGTTTTACCCCCTCATTTCCTTATATAGAAAATCACAATTTTAAGAGCCACTCATCTCTCCTATTGAGTGAGACTTTAGTGTCTGGTATGTGAGTGCTTGTTACCCCTTTACTAAGACCATGTCTGAGGAGTGCTTAAAATATGAGTTGGTGCTTGAAATTCCAAACTCTGTGTAAGAGATTCCTCCTAGAACAATGACTGAAGTATGTCAGTTTTCTGCTTGTCAGGCGAGCTTCAAAGTCTTATTATGAGCTTGAAGCTCGTTGAAGAGTTGGATGAGGTGCATATAGAAGTAATGTACATCCTCAAATGTTATAATATATAAGCATAACAATTTCTTGTTTACCTGGTGCCACCACTGGGTTTAAGCCTTAAACAATTGGAGCATTTAAGGTGGTTTTTGTGACTCAGTCTCCAGGCATCAATGCTACCAGAGTAGCTCGAGCAGTATTTTTGTTTTGGGGGTTATATACAAATGAAGAAGGCCCATGTGAGTTTTAAAGGTGTATGACAGAGACTAAGAGGCAGTTTGTTTTTTTCCTGATTCTGAACACCTATTATAATTTATGATTTTGAAGCATGATTCCTGAAACTGAACCATAAAAATTATGTTTGTTTTTTTGCTGAATCTGAAATATAGATTATCTGAAAATTGTATAATTGCCAAAATACCCTGCTCTATATTTTTGTAATTCTTTTTTAACATGCTCTCCTCGAAAGTAAGAGGATCTAAAATTGATGTTAAACATTTGCTGACCACAATAAATTAAATCGCATTTGCAACCAAAATGCAAACACATTAATCCATACAAATGTTAAACACCTTAAAGAATTTTTACAAAATTGAATTGCTCGTTTTCTTAATCAAATCGGGAATCGATTTATGTATATTCCTCCCATTGTTTGAAATTGAAGCACCAAGGAAGGACTGAAGTAAACCCATCCTTGTTCTTTTATAAGTTCCTTATGAATATTTTCTTGATAAAAGTGAAAAGACAAATCAAACTAACAGAAGATAAAAAAGGTTTGTCTTTAGGTAGGAGCTTCCAATACCAGCACTTTTTTTTACTTTTGTAGGAGATGACATAAAAATTGAGATCCAACTACATGAAAGTTGGGGTTTGAAGAAGCTCATGAAGAATCAGATTTGATGGATTTGAACTTTGACGAGAATGCATAAACCATGACCAAATAAATCCCCAAATTATCAAAAATCAAATCTAAATTTTAGCTTATAGATTTAAGATTTCTCTCATCACCATCACCAAAACAAAGATGTTCATAACTTTCATGTAAATTTGACCTCAAATATATATGAAATATTTGAGTTGAAGCAGCCAAATCACCAATACCTATGACTACAAAATCAAATGAATCAAACCCTATGAATCGATGAAGACGTTGATTAATCACAACTGTTATCGGCTTGAAACCATTAGGGGTACTCTAATTTGGGAATTAAAGGGGACAAATTTTTCTTGTATTAGTTTATGAGAAATTAGTAGTTTTGAGAGAAATAAAAGATAAGAGGGGAAGGAAAGGCAGATAGAACGAGGGTATAATTGGGTTTACCTATTTTTCTTTTAAGTTACGTAGTAAACCCGTCAAGTTACGTAGAATTGTAGAACGCACTTAAGAAAAGATAGATTTTTCAACTTATCTTAAAGGGGTTAAAGTGGGGTGCCATTACTAAAAATGACTTTTTTAAAGTAGAAAAACAAACACAACTTAATGTGTAATTTAACTTATTATAGCCAAAATAAGTTAATTAAGTTAAATAAGCTAAAAAATAAATAGCTTTTAAGCAGTGTAAGGGAGTTTTAAATGATCACAAAAATGACTACGTTGAGGAGGAGAAACAACACTATATAGCATTGCCAAAAGCGGTTTTAGAATAATAATCTCTAAAAAAGCTGTCTCTTTTTTAATTAAGTACACTTTTAGGCTCTTATCTATTTATGTATTATGCCTAGTATATGCCCCAATCACCCACAAAGAACTTTGTGCATGAGAACCCCTTTAGCCCATGCTATTTAGCATTAAAATTCTTGTAGTATACTTTTTCTTCTAAATTTTTTCACTCCACCATATATGTCATTAAGTAGATGGCAACGAATCCCATACTCTCACATAATTCATAGTCACAGTAGACCAATTTTACTAAAAAAATCAAACAGATCTCATTCGTCTTCTCTGTACATGCAATCAACAATAAGAGCGGATTCGTGGACACTTACAATTGAACACTTTATAGATAGTTACTGGTGACCAACCATTTGTTAACAATGATGACTCATATAATATATGAGGTTGCGGCCAATCCATGAAATTGACAATTAGGTAAAAATGAGGCCTTTATCTCTCTTTTTACGTGTTTTACCCAGATCTGTCTCTATCTCTCTCCTTTATGCAATTTTGGTTTGAAAACCAAACATGCTCTATCTTTGATCCAGATCTGAAAACTAAACCTTCTCACTCAATCTCTCTCTACAAAAATGGTGAAAATCATCAATTAAAGCGGTTCAGATGTGACTCTCACTCGATCTCTCTTACCACTAATATATAGACACCTCCAAACATCGAATAAGGACAGTAGTCCAATTGTCAAGATGAATGGCTCCTAAATAGGGGTTGCCAACTGGGTTTGGTGATATGGTAAAATGGGTGACTGGACTTTCTTATGTGACATAACTTAGTGGTTTAAGCCTCACCTAACAAGTTAAACCTTTCTTTCTATCTCTCTCCTCTATTATTACTTTTTACATCCATCTCTCATTTTCTCTCCCTCTGTCATCACCGACCTAGTTCTTCAAACCCATTTGTCTCATTCTCTCTCTAAAAAATTTAAGGTTTCAAATCAGCCCCCATTGATGAGCTCTTAAAAATGGCGGATCACCATTTAAGCGCTGCTGCAACCTTAGCTCCTCTCATTTGCACGTCTGACGATACCAATCCAATATTAACCATTCCGTTCGTACCTCATAATACAAACTAGCTCTCTTTTTCTCTTACTCTCTATTGCTAAAATAGTTACTTTAATCTAAGAAGCAACTATTAAGTTGTTTTTTAATTTTTTCTAGGCTTAAAAGATTTTTTTTTTGGGCTTGATGTGGCTTGATTCAGACTTCTCTTTGCGGTTTGATGTGGGTAGTTTTAGAAAACAATTATTCTCAAAATTTATTATTAATTGTAGTTGTTTGGAGAGGGGGGGGGGGGTTGAATTTTATCAATTAAAAAAGTTTTGTTGAAGGTATTTAAAATTGGTTTTTTTGTAACCAATTGTAAAAAGTAAATTTTTCGTGACCAGTTACAAAAAATGGAATTTTCATAATTAGTTTTGTAATGGCCTAATTTTGTGAGCTCAAAATGGTCAGGAATTAGTCCTTACACCAATGTACCTATGACAAAAATCTAATAAACAAGAAATGGCACTGGTGTTTTGCATAAAAAACATATGTATAAATAAAAACTACGACCTCGTGTTGAAGATTTTTGTAATAGTAATGTTTATTGCTTGAGGCTGATGATATCTTATTACAAGTTATTTCTAGACTTAGAAATGATTGATCTTGTGAATAAGAATTTTAGAGCATTGAGAATCTTAGAAAATATAGTTTTCTTAGTAATTTCTCCCATCTTTTTCTGGTCCCTATATCTTCTAGAACTTTTTCTTTATATAGGCCTCTTCTGTAACTCTTCTTCGTGCTGAAGCATGTTCTCCAAACAATATGGTTAGTGGTAGTTTGACTGGGTAACTGCTGAGTTCGTGAGAGACATATGGTTTTGACTTGATCAGGTTTTTTCAGCTTGAGCTTGACTCACGTTTCTTATTAGTTTCTGGAGTATGTGGCGATGCTGATTAGAGAAGTCGTGTGGAGAGTGTGTGTGTTTGACATGGAGGTAATTCAAACTAGCAACAACTCGTTTTTAGGTGAGATCGAGGGATAGGCCTCTACAATCACCTCCTCACAACTGAAGTCACGAGTGGCTTTGGTTGAGAAAGGATCTGGATATATGGGTATGCGCATTTGGAATATTTAAAAAAGTAATGATGTTGACTGCACGGAAAATTTCTTGTGCAAATGGGGGATGGACGTGCATTGAACGTTGATGGGAATATTGATGTATGTGGCGGTTAGGGTCTGAAGGGTTTCATCGGTATTGAATGATGGCGCTTGGTGAAACGTTCTTGTACAATAAATGTAGGGGTATATAAAGAGTACTTGTACCGAGGATTGTGATAAAGTACGCTTGATCTGTTATAAAAAATCTCTGCCATTTTGGAAGATGGTAAAGACTCGTAAAATGATCCTTGAAGAGCAAATCATTTTGGAAATGCAGAGGTTGAAGTTGAAGTTTTTCGGGGAGCAATCCTTAGAGGGTCCTGTTCCATCTTCTATTCCTCCGACGTATAGAGGTTTGTCGGAGAATGAAGCGGCTGAAGCTGAAGAAGATTTTTACTGTAGATGGAGGTTTTATCACATTGTCTAGACAGGCGAGAAACGTTGAGTTTATCTCCGCATCCTTGCAAAAGATAAGGTTGGGGGAACAGATGCAGGGATAAGCGTAACTGCATTACAGTTGCACTAATTTCTTATGTTACAATGAATTTTAAGGTCGGGCCCTCTTCATCTCTACCAACTTTGCGGAGGTGGTGGTTTTAGAGGAGGAGGTGATGGTAGTGGAGGACGAATATAAAAAGTGGAAGTCTGCTTCTGTATTTCCATCACTTTTTGGCTCTAAGAAGACCTTATGCTTGAAGGGTTGGTTTAAGTACTGAGTTTTCTGCTTCCATAGTTTCCATTTGAAGTTTGCCTGGACATCGACCATGCTCATGGAAGTGAGCATACTCGTTGTTTCCAATTTCTGCTTTGTATTAGGGTAAAAAATCACTGAAGCAGGACAAACTGAAGGATTTAATGTGTCGGAGTGCCTGAGGGACCTGTTAGTTGCAAAAATACTGAAAAACTTGTTATCTATAATGTACCTAAATTTAAGTACTAGACAGACTTGGTATCTGCAAAGTACTTGAGGTTCAGTACTTGAAAGACTTGTTATCTGTAAAAATACTTGTAATATGTTTCAAGATGAATAAAATTTGTTTACAAATTTCATGCTGATATAGAATAACTCTAGAAATCGGGCGGTATGATCTGAAGAATCTATAAAATGTATAAGTGCAGAATGTATAAACATTTGAATTTTTTAAACTGTGCTAAATTTAAACTATGAAAATAGTGTTAAGAGGTGAATATTATTGTGTCGTGAGTTGGATATGTGGGAGAAATTTTTTTTGCAGGAATTTTTATAATGAAGATTCAAGGTCATAGAGCTCGATTGAAAAAATTAAACCTGTAAAGGGTAGGCTCGACCTGAAAAGATGTAGAATGATTTAGTTCAAGGTGAAGAGATAAGTTAAAATAATGCTCCCAAGATTCTGGGGTTTTAGTTACGAGATACAAGGATATGAGCACTTTTTGAGGGGAATTGGAAGTAAAACATGTATAAATAAGGGTTGAACGATCTCTGAATATCGAAGTAGAGATAGGAATGGTACGGACTTGATCCCAGAGAAGTCATAGTGCTGCTGAAGGACGATTGGCAATTAAGATTGTTGAAGTGCTGGAGAGAGTTTTTGGACTGTTTGATTATGATGCTGAGTTACCAGTGAGAGAGTGCTAGTTCGAAGGATTAGATTTAATGGGTAGAGAGCTTGAGTATGCCCATTTTTTCTTTGAGGGATTTTTTCGTGAATTGGTGAGGGATCCTGCAGATCGAGAAGAGTTGGTGGGATTGATTGCTGAGGTGGAGATCAAATTTGAGGATACGAGGATCGCTTTAGGTTTAGCGGTTGGGTTTGATGTTCCAGGTCATCAAGGCTACTTTAGATATAATTATATGTGAGGTGAATGAATGTAAAAATAGGTGTGACAAAGTATAGTTGTTTTGAGTATGAATAATTTTGAAAGAAATTATTATTTAATAGATCCTCTATTTTGGTGAATGTTGCTTGTGACTGTTGTGTAAAAATGAATTTGAAAATATTTGAAACTTTGTTATGGGATCTTTGGAAATGACGTCAGTGCTACTATAAGAGTAGAAGAAGAAGTACGTACAAAAAAAAACAGGGAGTTTATGAATTTGTCTCTTATAGAAAAGTTGGGAAAACTTCGTTTACATGTAAGAGTGAGTCATAATGAGCGTGGTGAGGTTAAAAGGAGATTTGGAAAAGAGAGATAAAAATAAATTAAAATATAAGGGAAAAAGCAATGATGGGAAGGTATTTTTGCCGAAAAGGTGCAAGATGTCTGACATGGATAGTGGAAGGGACGCCATGGTTCCAAAACCGAGGGCGGTTCATGGGAGGCACAATAATTTCTAGTAGTTAGAGAGCGAAAATATAAATACTGCTTCATCTTCGTCAATCAAATGTTTTTCAACTTTTAAAAACTTGAAGAGAAGTGAGAGAGGAAGGAAGAAGAGGGGCAAAAATAGCACAAACACTTGTGGAGATTTAAGCAAAAGGGATCATCAGTCAAAGCGTGAGAGAGTTGCTAAATAAGAGTCGCGAAGGTGGTTATACAACAACGTGGTGTGGGAAGGATACGGCGCTGCCTCAGATTCTCATTCCGATATAGAAGGTTAGTGGATATATGTGATTTGAGTATGTGATTTTGAAGATCAATTTTTAATGCTAGGAAAAGCGATAAACTACTTTTTATAGTAATCTATAAACCTTTTGTTATGAAAGATATTTGAATGTTATTGACGGATATATATTTATATATATAATCATTGATACTTGGACCTTTGTGTAGGTCGATCGTGAGGAGTGTTATTTAGGATAAAAAATCCTTTCCTGTAGGTGATATGAAGAATTCCCCTGTAAGTGAGGTATCGACCTCTGGTTGGCCAACTGAGTCTGTGATTGGAGTGTCTGGAAGTGAGAAAGAAGTAGGTGTTGATCAATTTCTAAATTTCCCTGGAAGATTGGTGGCCTATTATCCTCGCTCAGATGAATTCAAAGAATTTTGTAAAGCCAAGGCTTCTATAGGAGGTTGATGGGGAAATTGCATCGAATATGCCGGTAGGCAATTTAGAGGTTGCACTGTAGCAACGAGAGAAGAATATTTTTATCTTTTGGCCAATTTGGCGAAGGAGAAAAGGGATAGAGGTATAGAGGAATCGATCTCTATGGAATATTACGATGGGAATGTTCAGAATGAACTTTTTGAGGGTTTTTTATGTTACCTGTCTCAGTTGGAGTACGGGTTGAGTCTTCCCCTTAGCAATCTGGCTAAAGGGATTATGAATCTTATCGGTACATGTCCCATTCAGATGAATGGGAACATGTGGGAGGTGATAAGTGTCTGTGAAGCTCTGAATATAAGGTGGGAAGGAGAGGGTAGAAAGAGGAGGATATCCCCTGAGGATGTGTTACAGTTTTACGGTGTAAATTTTTTTGGTGCAAGTGGAGGGGCATATTTCTGTACAAAAGCAACTCGACCTCGCTTCTTCGATCTGAACTCAGCGGGTCGACCTTGGAACGATAACGACATATGGATAAAGGGTGACCGCCTTCAGAGATATGATGAATAACCCCTGAAACTTATGTTTGGAACTATAACACAAAATAAGTATAGCAATGTATAATATATGAGATTGACAGTTGAATTTGTATGATAAGAGATATTGCTGGATAAAGTTGCTCAAGAAGAGACTGAGCTCGAGGCTGTATTGGAAGATCTTGGCATTAGCAAGAAGAAGCGTGTTAACAGCCAAGTGGAAAAGGTTTTGAAATCTCATGAGGCTAATGACGAATGCTGAAAGCAGCAAGGTAAAGGGAACTGATGAGGAAAGGTAAGTAAACTCACTTAAGGCCCCTATAGTAGATTCTACAGGTCTATCTAAGTCCATTACATCGAGCAAATTAGCTCGAATGTTTCCCAAGAGGAAAATGTTGAAGCGACCTGCGGCTTCTGAGGCCACAAAATTGGTGAGGAGGTAGAAAAGGCAAAAAAGAGAAGGGTTGAGCCTTCTGAAGATTCTAGAGTGAAGATTGTAGAAGATCGGCCTGATGTGGAGGATGAATGGAAAGAAGTGGAGGAAAAAGCTAGGCTGGCAACTCTTTATGGGGAGGAGGGGATAGGCAAAATGGTAGGTTTATATGCTCGAATAAGTTCAATTTTGTATTATGATTCGAGCTGATCAATACGCTCGGCTGATGAAGGAGATATGCCGCGGGGCTGAAAAGGAGAGAGCTGAGCTGAAGAGGAAGAATGTTGAGCTCAAAAGGAGCAAAACTCGATTGAAGTCAGATTTGATCAATAAGGGGAAGCAGCTGGAGTCCCTGAAGGCTTCTCAAGTAGTAGAGATCAATAAGTTACGGGCTGAGGCGAGGGTAGATTTGGATGAGGTGGTAGCTGAGCGTGACAGGCTCGAGCGGTACGTTATGTCCAAGGGATACTGTGAAGACGAGATCGAGGCCATTAGGACTGATACTTACGTGAAGGAGGAATTGGTTGAAGATGATGTTGTTGGGGTTGGTGATGGGTTGGATGGTATGTCTCCTTGGACGGTGAGAGACAACCAAGAGGATGACGACGAACGCCCAAAGGTAGATACTGAGAAGGTAGGATAGTGTGATGGCACTGTTATTGTATGGATGTTATGGAATGTTGTAAACTGCTTGGATATATTTTGGATAGAATTTTGTAGGCTAAGTCATTTTTATAAATATTGTGGTAGGAACTTGCGGGCATACGCCTCAAAATAAAAGATTTAAAGGTTGAGCTTGCTCAGGAGAGAGAAAACTTAGCGTCCCTGCTGCCTTCGTAAGCAGAGCTGCAGGTTAGAATAGAGCAAGAAATATTTGATTTGTATGCTTCATTAATATTGGAATACAAAGTAATAGATAGAGTGTAGAGAAGGACCAAAAACTCATTACCTGTGTTTAACTGCAAATGGTCTTGGAATGGTACGGTATGAAAGATGTTAGTTTTTGGCAAACAAAAATATAGAAAATATGTACCTTAGAATTAGAAGTATATGTTATGGAGCATCCATCCGAGATTGTACTTCGACCTTAAGTCCAGAAGTAGTTTTATATAGTAGATGTCAAAAAATAGATATATTATTAGAAGTGAGTCATATGTAGTGATTGAGTGTTCTGAATCAAACTTGATATAGTATAATTACTATGTATAGGTTGAATTGGAGTCAGTTCGCTTACGTGAAGATGAAGCTCGTCAATATAACCAAGAATTTGTGGAGGAGTTCGATAAGATGATATAGGCAAATAAAGATAGAGAAGATCAACATGTGAAGGTGCACTTTAAGTTTGTTGAGGCAACACAGACTGTTGTTGACCTGTCTCGAAAGATCGAGGAGAAAGATGCCAAAATTGAGAAAGGGCAAAAAGAGATTGAGGAGTTACAAGAACATGCCGCGGAACTCAAAAGCGAGAATGATGCATTGACGATAAAAAGCAGGGAGGCCGACATGGCTCGTTACCGTATACATTCTCTTGAAAGATCGGAGGAAGATTTAAATCGGTCGATGGCTGTTTTGAGAAATGATCTGGCCATAAAAACTCATGACCAAGAACAAATTTGATCTGATCTGGTGAATAGCAGGAGCGAACTGGAGTGATTAAAGTAGAAATTAGCTGATAAAGCTAAAAAGCTAAAGGTAGCTCAAGACGATTTATCTGCGTCTGAAGTTGCAGCCGAACAATTGACTACAATTTTCTCTACCAAAAATATGGAGTTTAGGATGGTATAACACAAGTGTAATGAGTTGAATGAGAGAGTGGCTCAATTGAAAACTGATCTGGCGTATGCCAATTCGCGTGTCAAAGTATCGAGGCTGGCTAGCGATCGAAGAAGAATAAAAATGATACCAGAGGTTCTCTTGTTCATGGTGATGTCGTTAGTCTGTTAGCTCGAATAAGAGATTTATAGGGGGACGTTGCTCGCATTCAAGGGCATGTGCGTAAAGGAGTTGTACAGTTACGGGAGTGTCAAATAAAGCTAGACTCTGCTCTTGTCAGGGAGAAAGGGCAAGAGCATATTATCCGAGGGAAAGAGATTGTTATAAAGGATAAAGAGGAACTGTTAAAGAAAATTCTAGATGTGGAAGAACTGAACAAAGAGATTGAGGTACTTCGTGCTCAGGTGGTTGATTTTGAGGCGATTAATCGAGCTGAATTAGCCAAAGCTGACAAAAAATCTGTAGAGAACATGGCTTTTACAAATTGAATAAAGTGAGAAATGGCGAGGCATGAAGCACGGTACAAGTGGTTAGAAGATCACCTTCAGAGGTCGAGGATGGTATTTTCTCATTTAGTTGTAACTCAGGCCCAATATTCAGAATTGCTAAAGTCGATGATTGCTTATTTTGTAGAAGAGGTAAAAAAAATTGAGTTAGAGAGAGATATCTTATTCGACTGCATGTCAGAAAAGGGATGCTTCTGTAAGGTTGATATTGATCAAGAAGATTGCACGAGCTCCATGGGAATGGATTTGGGCCCTTGATATGCTGAATTGATAGAGGAGGGCAGGATTGTTGTGATTGTTCATGCTCGAGAATTCATGGCTAGTCGACTCCTATTGTAGTGGTAAGCAAGGCCGACATCCCCATATCAGAACATACTCCATTATAGTGGTTGTATATAACCTGAAAAGAAATAATATGTGACATGGACATGTTGAGAGATGAAAGCTAGTTTTATCTTTACTTTATCTTATGTCTGGCTTAGCCCTTCGATTGAAAACTAGTATCACCTTTGTTTTAACATCGGAGTTGATTAGAGTCAGTCAAACCAGGTGTAACCTGAATTTAACTGGTAGAATGTTGCAAACATATTGAAAGAGATGAAAGCTAGTATTACCTTTGCTTTATCTTATGTATGGTAGAGTCCGTTGATTAAAAACAAGTTCTACCTTGTTCTAACCGCAAGAGATTTAGTAGAGTCAGCCAAACCATGTATATTCTTGATTTAACTAGTATGATGCCATAAACATATTGAAAGAGATGAAAGCTAGTATTACCTTTGCTTTATCTTATGTCGGATAGAGTCCGTTGATTGAAAACAAGTTCTACCTTGTTCTAACCGCAGGAGATATAGTAGAGTCAGCCAAACCAAGTGTATTCTTGATTTAACTAGTATGATATCGTAGACATATTGAAAGAGATGAAAGCTAGTATTACCTTTGCTTTATCTTGTATCTGGTAGAGTCCATTGCTTGAAAATAAGTTCTACCTTATTCTAACCGTAAAAGATTTAGTAGAGTCAGCCAAACCAAGTGTATTTTTGATTTAACTGGTATAATGTTAATTGAAAGCTAGTATTATCTATGCTTTAATCTATATATTGTCTACAATGTAGAGATATGTATGGAGAAAACCTGTAAGTTCTATTGAATCTTGAGAAATGATGTACATTGGATAGAGATGGAAATCTCACTTCTAGAATGAAAAAGCGAAATTGACATGGAGTAGTGAGGGACCTAACGATAATATCATTTCAGTCGCCTAGTGTTCAAAGGACTCGAGATGTGGATGCCCTCTTCTGTCATGAGGTAATATGATCCCAGACCTAAGAGACCTGTGATAAGGAATAAACCCTCTCAATTGTCTGCTAGTTTCCTAGCATGAGGCTCATTGCGATGTTGAGGCATTTCTCTGAGGGCGAGATCATCGATTTGGAAGGTACGACTTCTAACTTATTTGTTGTACGAACTGGCCAGCATATGGTGATATCAACCTAGGTTAGTGATGGTGCGCTTCTGGGTTTCATTGATCCAAGTGAGGTTGCAAGCCAATTCAAACTCATTTTCCTCATCAGTTAGCTCTTGATCTTTGACTAGGTGATGGTATTCAGAGGGAATGACGGCCTCAGTAGCGTAGGCAAGGAGGAATGGAGTGCAGCCTATAAACTGATGTAGAGTGGTACAGTATGCCCATAAGACATAAGGAAGCTCTCGAACCCAATTCCCTTTTTTCTGAGAGTATAGCCGTTTCTTGAGTCCATCCACGATAGTTTTATTGGTAATTTCGGCTTGGCCATTGCCTTGAGGGTAGTAGGGATTGGATAGTGAGTGAATGATGTTGTGTTGGTTGAGGAAAGTTATGACTCTTTCACCTATAAATTGGGGCCCATTATCGATACAAATTAGGTGGGGGCACCCAAACTGAGTGATGATGTGTTCACAGATAAAAGAGATGACCTCTTCTTCTCTGGTTCGAAATAGTAGAATTGCTTCTACCTATTTTATAAAATAATCGGTAGCTACGAGAAGGTGGTGGCAGTTACCTGGATAATTAAAAAATTCATCGACAAGATCGAGTGCCCATCTTTTGAATGGCCAAAACACCTTACTTGCATGGAGCTCGAGCGCAGGGGTGCATATCATTTTTCCATGTCGCTAACATGCATCACATTTGCATGAGTACTCTTCAGCTTGCTTATGCATGCCAGGCCAGAATACTCCTTGTATAATGGCTATGTTTGTCAATGATCGACCTACGGTATGGGAGCCACAAGTCTCTTTGTGTAGATCGTGGAGCATCTCGTCTGCTTTTTATTTGGAGAGGTACTTGAGTTAAGGCCCCATGACTGAATGGCGATACAAGGTACTATTTTGATTGGTGTAGCACTTCGAGTTGTCTATCAGCTGTCGACGCTCCTTCGGATCTCCTGAAACTGGTCTTTTACTCCTATTGTTGATACCGAGATAAACTAAGAAAGGCCTTCGCCAATTGTCGTCTCCCCATTTATCGCCCCTAGTGTTGATCGTGCATATAAAAATACGATTAATAATGGGGGTTAAAATGACTTCGATCTGGTGATATTGAGCTTTTGTGCTTAAGACCCCGGCTAGATATGCCAAGGAATTGGCGTATCTGTTTTTGCCTTGAAGAAGATTATCGAGAATTGCTTGTGCAAACCTGCTCATCCTATCTGTAACGAGGGCTGCATATTTGATCATCTTGCCATTCTTCTTGTATTGCTCAGAGTAATGATAGACGGTAAGTAGTGAATCTGTGTAAACTAAGAGTCGAGGACACCGAGCTCGAGACAGAGATCGAGTCCATGAATAAGAGCTTCGTATTCGATGACATTATTGGAGGTATCAAAATCCAAGCAGATAGATTTCTCAATTTTGTCGTTGGAAGAGGTAATCAATATGATTCCAATTCCTGACCCTGTGAGTCTTGCTAATCTATCTGCAAGAAGTCTCCACCCCTTTCTTGTAATCTATTCAGCTCGCTCATCAAATGCTTTGGGGGTGGATCTTCTGTAACTTCCTATGAAAGGTCAGGATCGTGCTCCTCCCACTCGAGATCTTCCACTGGAAAATCTATGAGGAAATCGGCAACGGCCTGCTCTTTTTTGAAATGATGTTGTTCGAACTTGATATCATGTTCTCCCAAACTGACTGACCATTGTTGTACTCTCCTTGATTTTTCTTTCTTGGATAGAACTTCCCGAAGTAGGTAGTTCATCATGACTTTGACTGAATAAGCTTGGAAGTAGTGCTTGAGTTTCTGTGAAGTATAAACAAGAGTGAGAAGAAGTTTCTCAATTTTTGAGTACCTCATTTCCATTGGAGTGAGGGTTTTACTAATAAAGTAGACTGGTTTCTCAATTTTCCCTTTAAGTTGAGTAAGAACTGAGCTTAGTAAAGTATTGGTGACTGTTAGGTAGATAATTAGTTCCTCATTATCTATTAGGGTGCTCATGATGGGAGGCTTTTCCCCAAATAGGTTTTGAGATCCTGAAAAGCTGCTTCGCACTCTAATGTCTACTGAACCTCTACATTTGACTGAACTTTTCCTCGTTTGGTGCAACCGCTGAGTAATAAGAATAACCAACGACAGCGGTCTAAAGATTTTAAGATGAAACGCTTGATAGCGGCAATTTTGCCGGCAAGTTTCTGAATGCTTTTCATCATTTTTGGAGATGGAATGTCGAGTTGAGCCCGAATCTGATCTGGATCGGCCCAATCCCCTTCTTGCTGATGAGGTGGCCCTGAAATTGACCTGAATGTACTCCGAATTGACACTTATCAGGATTGAGACGCATCCGGTAAGATCAAAATATGTTGAATATTGTGTTGAGATTTAAAATATGATTGATGGACTGTACGCTCTTGCACAAGAGATCGTCAATGTAGACTTCCACGATTTTCCTAAGATGTGTTTTGAACATAGTAGTCATCAATCGTTGATAAGTCGCACCTGCATTTTTGAGTACGAAGGGTATGACTTTGTAGTAATAAAATCCTCTATTAGTGATGAAAGTGATATTTTCTTGATCTTCATCCAAGAGTGGAATCTGATTGTATCCTGAAGTAGCGTCCATCATAGATAAGAGTTCGTGACCTGCTGTGGAATCCAGGATTTGATGAATATTGGGAAGAGGGAAACTATCCTTTGGAGTGTGTTTATTAAGATCGGCAAAATCTGCACAAACACGAACCTTTTGATTCTTCTTTGGGATAACGACGATGTTGGATATCCAATCTGGATACTTGGCTTCTCTAATGAATCCCACTTTAATCAATTTCTCGATCTCCATGTTAACTTCATCTCAAAGTCGCAGTGATAGGCGCAGTTATTTCTGTTTGACTGCGGTGGCGGTGGTGTTGATGTTGATTGCCAATTTGTGACATGCCTTGGCCGGATCGACCCCAGACATTTCTTCGAAAGACCACGCAAAAACGTCTAGATTTAGTCGTAAAAACTAAATGAAAGTGCTTTTTTTGTGTTGAACGGGCTTAGTACCGTTAAAAGTACCTCTGCTAGGTTCATCAATGCTGATGTATTCGGTGGGCTCTTCCCTTGAAGGCTGATCACCGGGGTGATCAGCTTGCTGTAATTTTTATGCAGCATACCTGTCAAAGGTATCTAGAATTGCAGAGATAATATTTTTGCAAGCTCAAGAGAGCTATTGACTACCCCTGATCTCATAGATACCATCGTTGTATTTGAAACGGAGTGCTTGATGATAGGTAGAAGCGATTGCTTCCATGTTATGAATCCAGCAACGACCCATAATCTCGAGATAACGAGATTTGGCATTAATCACATAGAAGATAACGTCGATGGTGGATGGTCCCGCGGTAATAGGTAAGAATATCTTCCCTACTCGCTCTTCTTTAAAACCATTGAATCCACTGATATCGGTATCTCTTTAAATAACTTGATCGGCTAATCCCATTTGGTCGATAGTGCTCTAAAGCTTTCAGATGAATATGCTCCTTTGGATCGGTACCCTTGTACTTGTAAACTTTTGGAGTATGGAAACCTTTCGGAATATCCATAATGAATAGTTCTTTGGCAATTGGACTTCCTTGCAACTTGGTAAGGTCGTCGGTCATGCCCAGAACCTGTACTTCGATCAGCTCCTTAATACGCTGGTCCATATGCTAGCTCTTGTGTGGCATAGTGACGGATTGGTTGAGTCGCTTAACGGGGAGGTTGTGGATTATGAGTACCGGTACCTTCACTCAAACGATCTCATACTAGAACTCGAGGTTGAGGTCTTTGTTCTTCCTCTTGACGTATGGGACATCGGTGACCTCGGCTGATCTTAGATTGAAATTCCCCCCCAAATGAATGGAAGGTCGAGGTTTATTCTGAATATGTCTGGAAATTGCTTTGTTGGCGGCTCCTTAAGGTCCTAATCTTTCCTACACAAAAACCCAATAGGCTTCTGGCACCTGATCACGATCTCATGTTAGAGGAGCTTGCTGAGTATCTTGTAGAGTTTGCGAGGTAGTCTGCATTGTTGTCATTAGATCTTCATGTTGTTTGAGTGCTGTGAAATGAGCTTGTCTTTCGGCGTCGAGCTCCTTCTCGCGGAGGTCTCGGTCGCGAGTTAATTGTCGTTCGAGCTCGTTGCGTTTCTCCATTTTAGTATTGAGATTCACTCGTAGCTCTGTAAGCTGTTCCGGCTCAACTAAGAGATCGAGTTGGACTCCGGTAGCTGGTCGCCTGGATGTGACCATGATTAAAATGTTGTAGTAGATCGACTGAATACCTTAGGATATCGTGGAAATAATTTATTTTCCACAGACGGTGCCAAATGTAATGGCCTAATTCTGTGAGCTTAAAGTGGTTGTGAATTATTCTTATACCAATGTACCTGTGACAAAATTCTAATAAGTAAGAAATGACGCAGGTGTTTAGCGTGGAAAACCTATGAACAGGTAAAAATCACGACCTCGTGTTGAGGATTTTTGTAATAGTAACGCTTATTGCTTGAGGTTGATGGTATCTTATTACAAGTTATTTCTAGACGTAGAAATGATTGATCTTGTGAATAAGAATTTTAGAGCTTTGAGAATCTTAGAAAATATAGTTTTCTTAGTGATTTCTCTCGTCTTTTTTCTGGTTCCTGTCTATTCTAGAACTTTTTCTTTATATAGGCCACTTCTGTAGTTCTTCTTCGTGCTGAAGCATATTCTCTGAACAATGTGGTTAGTGGCTATTTGACTGGGAAACTGTTGAGTTTGTGAGAGACATGTGGTTTTGACTTGTTCAGGTTTTTTCAGTTTGAGCTCAACTCACATTTCTTATCAGTTCGTGGGAGTATGTGGCGATGCTGATTGGAGAAGTCGTGTGGAGAGTGCGTGAGTTTGATATGGAGGTAATTTGAACTAGCGACAGCTCATTTTTAGGTGAGATCGAGGGATGTGCCTCTACAAGTTTCAAAAAGGGGATTTTTTGTAATTTGTTGCGTAACCAATGTTTAATAGATTTATTGGGTATTTTTATACTATTAAATACATTTATGGCATGAATTATAGTTTCCCACTCTTTTGAAATTCCCTCTTTTGGTAACCATGCAGTTGAATTAGTTCAAAATGGAGGATGAAGGCGAATGCCAATGACTACGAGGATGATACGCGTGAGGGCCGATGACTACGAGGATGATACGAGCGAAGGCCGATGACTACTTAGCTTAATACATGGGCATGACATTCTTAATACTCACTTTATCTAGCTCGGGTGAATTTTCTAAAGAGAAAAAGCAAAGGAGGATATTTGCGAATACCGAGGACTACATGCATAAAGATATTGTATTTTAATTAAGGACAATATCAATCAACTCAAAATACATCAATTCCTAGAACATTCAAGTACTGCTTCATAGACAATAACTTTAACATTCTAAAAATCTTCTACAAGTGAGTTGGTAACGAAATAGTTTGATTTCGTAACTAAACAAGTTATGAAATTGTCCTTTTTGTAACTAAGTTAGTTACGAGATCCTATTTTTCTTGAGTAAATTGCCCTAAAAATCTATTAAGAGTTAGTTTATAAATAAAAAAGGATTTCGTAACTAACCTACATAACTAGGTTTGTTACGAAATTAACATATTTTTGATCTAGGAAGATCTAAACACTAAGCCCCTTCAAAAGGCGCCAAGTCGCTCGAACAAGCCTTGGAGCCATTCGAACGAGAAGAAAGAAAGTCAAGCTAAAATGTTTTGCTGATGATTCTAGGCAAAATGCCTAGTTCATTCGAACGAGACTTGGAGCTGTTCAAACGAGTCAAAGACCAGAAGAAGATTCTAGCTGTTTCACTTTCTAGGCTTATTTGGGCAAGTCGTTCGAACGAATTTTGACTGGTTTCATTTTTGGGCTTATTTTGGTCAGTTATTCAAACGACTCCTTGGTCTATTCGAATGACTATCATGACTACTTCACTATTAAGTTATTTTAAGAGCAATTTTATTATACATTGCAACTAGGAAACTAGTAACCTATGAAAGGTCAAGGCTAGGCAATATGAGAGAGAGAGAGAGAGAGAGAGAGAGAGAAAGAGAAAGAGAGATCCAAGTTGTAATCTAGAACTTGGGGTTTTGAGGAGTAATTCTTTACAATAAATCAAATTGAGCAATAGAACTTGGGGTTCTGAACCGCGCAACATCACCCTGCATCTTTTAGGATTATTCTTATACTTCTCCTTTCAAGTCTTTTAGGCCTATTCTTATAAGGCATTGACATTATAAACTTGGAATATCCAAGGCATTAACATATCCAAGGCATTAAGCTTGGCATACCCAACCTTACTCCATAAGTTTCCCAACCCATTTTCTCCGTTAATCACTTTAAAATGTCGAGAGAGTCTAGTTCGTGACCGAGGAATAATGCTTCCAAAAATACACGTTACTCTAAAGCGGAAGTAAAATGAAGGGGGAACGCCGGCATCACAAATAATTGGTCGTTACAATTGACATCGGACAACGATCCCACCCCATCGTACGATGAGTTGAACCGAGTAGATATCCTTCTGGACGGCTGGATTCATATTTCAGTTAGATCAGAAGAAATACTAGTAAGTCTTATGTAAAATTTATGTGTTATTAACGTATATTGCAATGTGTTCGATGAAAAGCCCGAATGAACTTCTAACATGTTAATGTGATTTTTTTGTCAAAACCAAGATGAATTACAGTGCAGAGGATCATTGAATAAGGTACTGAAGTGGTACCGATGGATTGTCTTGTACCCGGCGTTAAAGAAGTTGATCGACGATATGGGTTTTGAGGAGTTTTGCTCGATTAATGCGGAAAATTCGGATAACAGTCTCATTCATGCTCTCGTGGAGCGGTGGTGGCCTTCTACCCATACCTTTCACTTCCCTTGTGGAGAACTGGGCTTCACACCGTTTGACTTCGTCATGCTAACGGGCATATCATTTGGGAGGGGTTGCGAACTCCCGTACGACGAGAGGTACTTCAAGTTAGAGGAAGCAGAAAAGATGTTCCTGGGAATCACAAGCTCTTATATCAGGTACAGTAACATCACTCTCAACTATTTAAAAAAGTGGAAAGAGCCTTTGAATCCACGTCTCCATAATTACGACTCAGAAATGGATATCATGTATGCACGAGCATTTATTGCTTATATGATGGGTAATCTCTTCTTCTCAAATGGTGTTACATCCCTTTGGGCGGGTTATCTTGTAGCCTTGATAGACTATGATATTCTTGGTGCGTCGGGTTATGACTGGGGTACGCCAATTATGATGGCTTTGTATCGGGGGCTTGATGAAGTCTCACTTCTGAGGGACGGGAAGGTGAAGAAATCGATCACCGGATTCTATGCCATATTTATCCTCGTATTTCTGGGTGGAGAGATGAAAGGGTGAGTACGGGGTTTAAAATCCCTCACTCTTTTGCTATGATGAGAGATATGATAGAATGGAAGGACATAACCAACATAGATTGGCAACCATGGCACAGGTCTAGGAAATTAATCCAGCCAGAGGTAAGAGTTGCTTCAACGTTGAGCACCCAGAGGGTTCTATTGGTGTCAGTCCCATACGGCCACGGTACGCTTTGGTATTTAGGAGACCGGTGTATGCGTCAGATGACCGGGCGTGATAGTGTGCCCTATGATCGCCATCAGAAGATTATGGAATTCCCAAGGTACGATCAAGCGATATATTAGAGTCTGAAGGATGTGGACATCTACGATGGTCGCGATTATCTTATTCCCGATGTAGATTACATGCCATATTGGCGTACTGTTCATCCAAATCCCAAGATCGGTTACAGTTTAGTAAAGAGGACGGGAAATATTTGGTCGGTCGGGCGTGATCTAGTGAGGCCCGATATATTCTTGCCACCTACGTCGAGTTTAGCTACGTCTTCACAGGTGCAAGACTATGGTGTTCAGGCGATCGGGGATCCACGCGATAGGGGATGGTTCATGGATGTGGCGGGACCGAATGATCAACGTAGACGGATACCGATCCCGGTGATGCAGGTACCATACCCGTCTCCACCTAGGTATAGTACGGATGAGTTATGGCATCAAAACCAAGGATTACAGTATGCGGCATATGAAAACTTGAGGCAATACGTTGATCGCACGACCGAGTTAGAGGAACAGCCGAGGCGGAGGGATGAGATCATCTGAGAGACTAGCTGAGATGTTCATTTCCTACCAGACAGAGCCGGTTGTGCAATGTACCTATGACGAGAGTCTCGCACGTGGCAGACGCGCCCGCCAAATAAAGAGAGGTCGTCCCAGTTAGGCTATGCTTTATTTATAACTTTTATTTATGTTTTTTAAAACTATGTTGTGTATTAATATTGTTTAAACTATGTTTTATTCAGAGTTTTAATATTGTTTTCTTTTTTAAGATTTATGTTTTGCAAACTTGTTGTTCAAGTTACTCAATCATCAGCTACTAATATTAATATTGCTTGATTAATATGAGGCTGAAGTAAAGTGAGGAGTGTCAAGTCTGGTTGACCTCACTCTTATTGGAGCCGCCAAACCAATGTTTAAGTATGTTAAACCTTAGGCTAGTACTTTTTTATGGAAACTTGTTGTACAAGTTACTCAACGGCTATATTAACGGTTATTTTTTTATGAAAACTTGTTGTACAAGTTACTCAACGGCTAGTTTTTTTTATGGAAACTTGTTACACAAGTTACTCAATGGCCATATTAAAGGCTATATTTTATTTTGGACACTTGTTAACGATAAGTTTTTTTTCATCTATAAATGTTATTCATCTCCTACACTCTCCTCCCTTCTAATCTTCTACACTCTTCTATCTCTTTACCTTACAAACAAAACCACTATGTCTTCCTCGAGTTCCCAATCTAATTCTCAAAACTACTCTCAATCCTCCAGTACGAACCAACAAGAAAACGTCTTTCCTCATCAATTCGGCACAATTGATCCGTCGCAAATGCCTAACACTTCCCAAGGTCGGAATCACCATGTTCACCAACTATTCCCGCCACCCGACAATAAATTTAAATTCAAACCCATGGATATTATCCTTATTACCCAAACCAAGGATATTACCCTCAATTTGATGGTTATACGGGCTCGTACCCTCCACCGGGAAATCCATATTATTTATCTCAAACTTGTTTCGCCGGTGGAAGTTCAAGTACCACGCCGATGCAATGTACATGGGGTTTAAATGATTTAAATCTTAATACATCGCGGGTTGCATCTTCGGTTGTCTCTCCGGTCATCTCCAAAGAACTTAATCCGGTTCTCACAAGAAGTAATACTCGTGGGAAGGCAAAGTTTAAAAGAAAGACAGTATCGACACCTATTACAGTTGAGGATGTACTTAAGGCTTCAGGGGAAGTTTATGACGACAAAGAACAATACTCAAACTCTAAAAATTGGTCGTCCGATGACTTCGTGAATCTTGCACGCGCTTGGTCCCAAGTGTCTCAAAACCTTGTTACCACGAACAATAAAAAAGCCACTACATTTTGGATTAAGGTGCGTGACCAATTCAACTCCTTCTATGTTGACCAATCGATGTGGCGATCGTACAACGGTGTCAATTGTGCGTATAAGGGGTGACTCAATAAGGAATGTTTAATTTTTAGAGGTATCATTCAAGACCTTGAGAGCCGACATCATACCGGTATTGGAACGGATGACTTCGTAAGTATTTCATTTATTTTTCTCATTTCATTAATGTTCAAAGGTGAATCATACTCTAAAGAATTTTCTAACTTGATTTCTAGGAACGTATGGCTTACGATATATTTTTTCAACTATAATGCAAACCATTTGCACTTGGGGAAGCGTAATTTTTTTTGGAAACTTGCCCAAAATGGTCACAAATTTATCACATCGGCCATCTCGGCCGCAATGTCGCTAGGAAGTCAAATTTTAACGATAGCCCAGGTAACTCCACCAATACCGATCCTGAAACACCTACATCTGTTACTCCAAATATCGTAATTCCGAATGATTCTATCGACGTGGATGCACCACTATATTCTTGTGGGGATGTACGATCGGATGGAAAAAAAAAGAAGGCAAAAGAGGCGGCAAAGTCAAGTATAGGTTTTTGGAGGAAGAGGATGCTTGAGACAACGTCCAACATGATGAAGTCATGGAATCAGAGAGTCGAGCAGAAGAAAGAGGTAAATGAAGTTAAAGGTAGAGCACGAGAAGAACTAAAGTTGGCTAGAGAGGCTGAGATTCAAAAGAGGCGTGAAGCGGAGCTAACTCAAATAAAAGCCTTCAACGACACGTATATGTGTAAGGTGATGACAACAGACCCAAGTAACCTACTACCGGCGCAAAGGCGTTAGATGAAGAAGCAGATTAAAGAATATTGAAGAAGTTGAAGGAGTAGTGTCTAAGTGATGACGACGTTTCTAGTGATAAAGATTGATGTAATCCTTAACGTTAATAGTAGTTATTAAGTTCTATGTAATTTTATTATTTTAATAAAATTGTTATTAATGGTTCGTAATCCTTAAAATTGTTATAAAATCAAAAAGCAGAAGCAATAAACTAAGTTTCCTTAAAGTGTTGCAATGATGAACACTTGGAAACAAAATACATTACAACTTCAACATTAAACTTGGAAACAAAATACATTACTTTAGAAAATAAACAAACAATGATGAAGACTACAATTACTCTGCCCCTTTTCTACTCCACAAATACGCGATAAGTTCATCACGTAATTAGAAATAAACTCTCATTTCTAATTTCATGAACCTTCTGGATGTACTCTGCCATAGTGTTGATCGCGTCTCTTAGATTTAAGTCCTCCTTCCAAGTATCCACAGATTTTCTAAACTCGGGATCAATGTCCATTTGCAGAATGTAAGTATGACGTTCATCTTCGACGATCATATTGTGCAAGATTATACATGCATACATAACATTTCCTAAATCACTGGGTTTCCAAAATTGCGCACCGTGTGCCAATATTTGAAACCTAGCTTGTAATACCCCAAAAACACACTCTATGTCTTTTCCGGCATGCTTCTTGCATCTTTGAAAAATATCTTTCGGCATCGTTGGACAGATTTCTTATGGTTTGAACAAGTATTTGCCATTTTGGATAGACTCCATCCGCTAAGTAATACCCTATATTGTGCGGTACCGTGCCTATATTATAATTGCATGGCAGCGCAACTCCATTAGACAAGTTGTTGAAAGGTTACCATTGATGCAAGACATTCACGTCGTTGTTAGAACTGGGTACCCAAAATAATGCGTGCCATATCCAAAGATCTTGGGATGCAACCGCTTCTAAAATCACCGTCGGGATTTTCTTATACCCGGTATATTGTCCTACCTACCCGATAGAACAATTCTTCCATTTCCAATGCATATAATCTAAACTACTTAACATCTCCGGGAAGCCTCGCGATCCATTCACTTCTAACAAGTGTAATGTATCGTCTTCATTGGGAGATCTAAGGTATTGAGCTTTGAATTGTGTTATAATAGTTTTACAAAATTCTTTCAAGCACAAAATAGCCGTAGACTCCCCAATCCGAAGGTATTTTTCTTGGGCGTCTGCGCTCGTACCGTAACATAACATGTGAAGTGCGCACGTTATCTTTTGGTGCGAAGATAAGCTCATAGTCTTAGAGACATTTTCTCTTTGAATAAAATAGGGGTTCGAAGAAAGTATTTGATCATAAATACGTTGATATACACCTTCGCTCATACGAAATCGACGACGAAATGAGATACCTTTGAATCTTGGGTTGTCACCGAAGTAATCCCGGTTAAGGCTATTCTCCTCCAATTTATGCTTACGGCTTTTCCGCTTGTCAATTCATCCCCTTTTACTACCTCCCCGCCTCCGTGATGATGTTGCCTCTTGCTCTTTTTCTTCTACTTCTCCCATCTCAATCATAATCTTGTTATACTCGTGCAACAACTCAATTTGACATCGGAATAGCTCTTCGTCACTGGATGATGATGAAGACGATAACTCCCAAGATGAGAGTGAAGTGTCAGGCTTGAGTAGGTCAACAATGATTTTGTCAGACATGATTCGGCGCAATTGATACGAAATGAAGAAGGTTGAGTTTTGAGATATAAGATGAATGAGTTGATTGTAGAAGAGAGTAGAAGATGAATGAGGGTTATAAATAGAGAAAAAAACTAGTCGTTTATAGCCCTTGAGCATCTTGTTGAAGAAGTTTGATCAGGGAAAAACTAAGGTGAAATAATGGGGAACCAAAGATAGTTTTTTATGCAGGCTTATGCCGCGCACTTCTGAACCGCGCAGTAAAAACTAGCCGTTTGAAAATTTTGCAATCTCAGTCGTCCACGTGTTTTAATCTTGTACCTAGAGTCTACGCGCAGTTCTGAAGTGCGCTTAATGAGAGCCATTGAATGGGAGGACACGTGTTGTAATCTTAAAGGAGAAATGTATACGCGTACTTCTGAACCGCACGCAATGGCTACGCGCACTTCAGAACCGCGCGGCGCGAATTCACCCAAAATCCACCCACAGGGTGGAAAATCTACCCTCGGGTGAATTTTGTGTATGCCACGTCAGGTATTCACCTAATTGCTGGGAGACGATTTGGGTGGAAAAGAAATCCACCCGCCACGTCAGGGTGTACCTAGTTGCTCTGGGTGCTCTAATAAGAGCCACCCATCTAGACAAAATATATGCTCCTTGTTTAGCGTTTGGAGGTGTCTAAAGGGTGGAGAGGGTCCAGAGACACCCGTTTAGACTTACTGCCAAACATTGAATAAAGACAATCTATTTGTCAAGATGAGTGGCTCCAATTATAGTAGGGGCAGCCAATTGGGTTTGGTGATGTGGTGAAATTGGTGATTGGACTTCCTGATGTGGTATAACCTATAGAATGAGAGACGAGATTAGGGTTTTGTGTGAGAGATTGAAGTACGAGAGAGGACCATTCTAGTCACTCGGTGTACGAGAGTAAAACATTCCAGTACAGGTTTTGTGTGGTAGATCGAAGTCCTCCCTGTTACTGCTAGTTTGTGATTAGGGTTTTGGGGAGCATAATTGTTAATTAGTGGTGATTATTTCCTTCTCTCTACGTGCCAAGGTACCATTGAAACCCATTATTTGATGTTTTTGATTTTCTCCTTGATTTAGGTTTGAAAAAAGTAGTGATTCTAATGTGGGGGTTCTGAGAAATGTTTGTAAATTTTCAATTGAGCGATAATTTTTTGACCGTACTATTATCGAATCACATAATTTGTTCAATTGTCGATGCGTGATAAATCGTTATTTTCTGTTACATATATCCCTTTTCGGTCTTTCGTATCCCCTGGAAGTTTTTTTTTTTTTTTTTTAGATTTAGGAGAAAATATCACAATGATTTAGGAGATATATGAGGAATATAGTTAAGGAAATATTTTTGAGGAAGAGAGAATCATGCAGAATTTTCAGTTTCTAAACTTCATTGTGAGATATCATAGGCTAAAAATAGTAATATTGGTAAAATTTTCAAATTATGTAGTTGCCAATTTTTCTGCCGCAAATTTAGGAATAAGATTTGAGTTTATGATAAATTCTGGACCCGTCAAATTGTCTACAACTAGGTTCATCGACAATTCCAGCACCTTTATAATTGTCGATGCATAGAGTAGTCGATAATATACATTTGACTTGAAACCTTAAATTGGTTTAATCGACAATAATTGTTTCATTGACACATACATAATAAATATTGTCGAGCAATAGTTTAATCGACAATTCCATTAACTAGTGATGACATAATCTGAGATAGTTACTATGGATTTATGCAACGAGATCCCTAATTGTTAACAACAACCTCATAGTCTCAACACCAATGTACAACCATTCATAATAGGTTACAATACAAAAACATCATATCGAATATAGCCTTTTCTCATATCGGAGACCAAGACAAAATCACAACACATAAATATGTATTTAGACTACTCTAGATAGAAAGAGAGAGAGAGAGATTGAGATTGAGAGATGGACACCATATAGTTAGTTGTTACTCGTAGGCTGGGAGATATTCTTGGATGAGGTGCACTCATCTTTGAGGTTATTCACTACACCAAAATGAAGAAATTATCACTGTCTATTTTAGTGATTGCCACGGATTCGATCCATGGTATACTTGAATCGGACATATCCTGTGGCAAATTTGTGAAGTATCCATGGTAATTCTAATTTTATTGATTTCACTTAAAGAGACAATAAAACATAACCACAATTAGCTATCACAGGCGCTCTCCAACAAAACAAACTTGGGGTTTCTTAAACTAATTTTGTGATTTCAATAATTCTCAAATGATTTTGCAACCGAAGGTTCCTCAAATTATGAAGATTTTTCACATCCTCAGTGATTATTATTCTATTGATCTACAAGTAAGTCTCAAACGCTAAGTCCCTCTCTCCCTCGTATCTTAGTTTTTGTGAAATTTGATCTGGAAAATTTCATTTTCTTTCACAAATTTGTGCTGGCTATTGAGAATTTGTAGGGTTATTGAAGATATAAATAATATTAATTGTAATTGATCCAACTCAATTGGAATTTTATGTGATATGACAAACTAACTCAATTGCAATTGTGGATACTAACAGACTTTGTGTGTACCAAAAATATGAAGAGATAGTTTGCAAATGCCGGGGTTCGGCTATAACTCGGCAGTAAGTATTTACTTGGTAAAATCAAATATTTGCGCAATGATGTTTATATGTTTCTTGAGATGTTTATGGGGTTATTGACACCAATGGGTTTTTGTTGAGCCAAAATCTTGTAATGCTAGAAATATTGCTTGTAATGTTTTTTTGTTTTTTTGTTTTTTACCAAAAATGGTTCTATTGAATATGTCTCTTGTTTTTGACTTTTTTTTTACACGTATTCAAAATTTATACTTTTTTCCAAGTATATTGGATCTGCCTTTAGATCTACCCTGATTGCTTAAGCTGTGCTGGTGAGGTAGGGTAAACACAAATACTATGAAACCATTGCTTGGTTAGTGTTATAGTGATTGTTCATGTTGATTCTATGCAGTAATTAATAATGACATTATGGCTTGGTTAGTGCTATATTGTTTGTTTATTATTATTCTAAGGATTATGTAATATGGCAAGAGCTTGTAGAAGATTGAAATGAGGCTAAAAGGCTGATTACCTATATTAAACAGACATTAATAGTGTCAATAAGCGGTGAGTGGAGAAGGTTTGTTTCTCCTTGTGTTTGCTGGAGAAGGAGGTTCTTACAGCTTCTTAGAGTTCAAAGATGGATTAGGAGAAAAGATTTGGATGATATGTATGCAAATTGTGATTGCTTGGATCATTCAGTCCCATGTTTGATGAAATGCCACAGAGAATTTTTTGACCCAAATGCTATTTGATAAAGAACATACAGTAAAAAGATAATTAAATGCTAAATTTCTCATGTGCCTTTTATATTTATCAGTAACCACTAATAAGGAATATGTAAATTGGAGTGTTTAGATTATGTTATATCTCTTCTCATATGTATATTATTTGGTATATTATATTTATTAGAATAATACTACATAGACTTCAAAGAACATCTGTTTTAGTGTATCAGAAACAAAGGGAGACAACATGAAAAGTTAATTTTCTCAAAGGCTAACCAATAGTTGAAATGTTAGTTCTCTCAAGCTGACCATGTTTCTCAACATTATTTTATTATTTTTTCTAGAGGTTTTTCTGTAGTACCAATGTCATTTTCTTACCCTTGATATACCAGTTTGCCTGTGGATCCTAATTTTTCTCTTCTTATACAGACCCCTCAAGATTTAGGCTCACTCATGAGACATTTTTCGTGAAATGACAACAGTTTCTGGACTAGGACCTCTTTCTTCTTCTATGTTGTAAGAACATTTATAATCTGACTTTCTCATTTCAGTTTGATACTAGACATATGCTTTCTTACTTGCAAAGAAGTTATACTAGACAATTTTATAGGTCTTTTACATATTTCTTTGCTTCTTTCATAAATTTTTCAGGTTTGTACATAAGGCCGACTACTTAACAATGCGTCACGAATTCATCACTGTAAGTTTGCTTAATTGGTTATCAAGTCCCCTCTTTGTTGTTCAATTATAATTTGATGATTCCTTTTATGGTATATGTTCATTTAGCCCCAGGAAGTAAGTTCGGCTTCCAAAACTATATTAAATGGTCATTAAAAGATGACTTCAAGGTAGGTACCATAATATCGGCTTTCTGACCTATTATTTCGATGTCTTGTTCTAAAGTATAACCTATATTGTCTTACGTGCTGTCCGCAGTCCTCTTTTACGGGGTTCAGTCATGGTCTTCTTGCTTCTTAACGTTGATGGTAGGTTACTCTTCCTTTCAGCCCTTGATTTCAAGTAATTTTTATACTTACTCGATATTAACTAAGACATATTATTTTTTCATGGTTTCACCTTTTTCTTTTTAGGATGGCAGGCATTATTTTGGGAATCCATAGTTCCATCGCTTGTAAGTCTGATTGGTATTTTCATTTCTAGAGCTCAAAAAAATATATAATTTTTGGGTTTGTTTTTTTTGTTTTTTTTTTGTAGATAATCTTATTAGTTGGATCAAAACTTCAATCAATTAGGTTTGTTTTTTTTGTTTTTTTTTTTGTAAATAATCTTATTAGTTGGATCAAAACTTCAATCAATTATAATACAAATGGCTCATGAGACCCAAGAAAGATGTGCAATTGGTCAAGGGATCCTTCTTGTGCAATTTTTTGGTTGGCCTCCAATGGTTTTTCCATCTCATCCATTTTTATTATATTTCAGGTATTGGTTTTTATTTATACCCGCGATAAGATATTGAACTTTGACTTTTCGGAGCTAGTTATGTATTTTGCTTAAGACCTCATTTTTATGATCGATGGGCAAGTCTAATTTTGATCGAGATGTTATAGACCTAATACGATTTTGTCTCACAATTAGCTGGTAGAACATTTTTTCTATATCCATTATAACTCGGTTGGTCTTTTTTGCTGCAGTTTCGCTACAAGGTTTACTCGGGAGGAGTACAAATCCGATGATAACATGAGTTGTTTTATTTCCACAACTTATTGAAGTAATAGGATTGCTAGGGACCGACACTTCTTACGCGAGAGGAGGTACATGCTAATTTTGTTGACTTTCACAAGGATGTTTTAGTCTCTGGGTAAGCGTTAGTACTCCGCGACTAGCGAAGTTGCAAGGAGGCAGAATATGAGGCTTTTGTACTTAGTTTTTATTCAATTGTCACATATAATAGTTTTTATTCATTTGTCACATAGAATTGTCATAAAGATTGTATTGAATACTTTATTGTTTATCTTCTGAATGGAATCAATTTCTATGAACTTCTTTTATATATTGCATTTGTTTGTTTTGAAATGTACTATTGTAAGATTTAGTGTGTTTATAGCTTTAGGGGGTATAATTTTTTTTTTTTTTTTTTTGTGCAAAAAGTTTAGTATATATATCCAAATGTAATTGTACAAGATGAGGGAGAGCCAACCATGCCACACACTTGTACATGTTACTAGGGCATGTGCATATGAGACTCTTTACGAAAATACAAATTCAGAAAGAAATAAACCAATAATTCGTTCGAACGACAAGAGCATAAATCATTCGAACGGCCTCCAATGCCGTTTGAACGAAGATTTGAGAAAACCTATGAATTGTCGTCTGATTTGACAAGGGTATAATTTTTCTATAGTTAATACTTTTTAAATGAAAAAAAATGAAATACCATGGAAAAGTCCATGGCAAATGGTATATTTACCACGGAGTATCGTAGTGACACGCAAAATTTTATCATAAACGTAGTCCGTGGCAATTTATATTTTACTACGGACCTCGAACACCGTCAAAGTCCGTGGTAATATTGGATTTGCCACGGACTAGCACTATGGTAAATTGCTAAAATTGGTGTAGCAATTAGTGCTCTTGATAGGCAACAATTCTAGGGTTTTTAGAGGAACCTACTATTGTTGTTAGTGCTGCAACAAGGAGGAGTCAATTAATGTGTTCTTGCTGGAGTCATTTCCATCATCATCAAATCTATCAAATCTCGACCATACATTCTATTCCACTTTTCAATCTCATCATTAACCCTTTGTGTAAATGTTCCAAAGTGCAACATGTATTGTAGTTCATCACTTGGCTTAATGATGCCTCAATTGGGATAACACTAGGATCTTTCTACACTCGCCGCAATCAATCACTATATATAATCATAGATACTAACCTTATGTAAGCAATTCCTTCTTAGCTTCAATGGATGGAGAGAGAAGTCTTCCCTTGGATTCTACTAACACGTAATGGGCGGTAGCCGACATATAGACCAAGAGGAACCTCTCCTTGTTCATTAGAGTTAGAGAGGCCTTCCAATTATGCCCTTTTAACCCAACAATGGTAACACCCAGGTCCTACCGATATGTATTACGTGCAACGCTTGGGCACATACCCAACCTGCCACTAATAATATATACCGTATGTATTGTGAAACTGGTCAAACCAGATATTAAGCCGGACACGAGAATAAAATCTTACAATCTCCCACCCGGCACGAAATCATTTTATTTTTGAAAAAAACGTTTTTCTTCCGATTCACAATTTTGTAAGAAATCGGATGGCCATCCTTTGGTTTTTTGAAAACCACACAAGGTATTTATCATTTGCGTTATTGTACTTAAAACTGTCACTCTACGACTGATACAACAACTAACGTGATTCACGAGCAAAATTTGATTATACCTTTTGGCCTATGTATAATTTATAGCATGGACATCAGGATTGCAACACCAACAACTTTCGAGAGATTTACTTAATTGGTAGAGTTTGTTATGTAAATGGAAAATATACGATGAATTGTGTGCGACATTTCTATTAGTGTTCTGTAACATGTACTTGCCAGGTACATGTCATTTTAATATTTAGATAAACTTTCATGCGAAGACCATCGGTCATATTGAAATGAAGGCTAATGGACGTGGAGCTTACTCATATCCAGCCCAAGCAATCTTGAGAAGCTCTTTAGTGTTCTCTATAGGCACTTGATACATAGACAACCACCATGTGATAAAATTATTTATATCTAAAAACTTTATTGTAATTACATAACTTTAATAACGATTGAAAGTGTGCACATATAATAATGAATCCAAATGTAATAGTAGGTACAAAATCAAAATCATAACTGAATGTCGATAAGAATAAAAAAAAATGGGATCAACTCCCACAGGAATAAATAATTTTAGTGCAGTAACAATAAATAAAATGAATAACTACTCCCACATAAAAGAACGACCCTCAAAAAGATTTCTATAATTTCATATCCTTGACATCAAAATGTTGAGATAAGAAGGCTTTTGTCTCCTAAAAAAAATAGACGTTATTACTAGCGAACAAAATATCGTTGACGCACAAAACCATGATGTTAAAATGTCTCCAATTCTGTTTGACGTATATACAACGATTCTTTGCATTAAATATCCATAGACCCTTCAGGTGAACTTCCGCACAGACTTGAGAGGCATAAGATGTATCATGATATTTTTGTAAGGAGGTGCATACATCATGACATTATGCCATTGATCTACGAAACTACTACCTATAGTTGTACTAAAGGTCACTGTATCCTCAAAATCAAATAAATTCCCATCAACTGAATAAGGCTAGTAATCTGATGAAATAAAACACTTCCCCATGAATGAAATATGAAGTATAATAAGAGGTTGGGTTGGAGGTAGAACAATAGGAAGCTGAACGAGCGAATCGTGGAAGAATTTCTTGTAGAACTGGTACTAATATGTTATAAGTAGTTATAAATGAATTTAGAACAATAACTGAGTTTGGAATTGTACTAGTCACAATGTCAATTGCAGTTCCAAAAGTCTTCTCATGGATGATAATAAGTCGTTCTTAGTTTCGGGCTTGACAAGTCTTACCACAGGAGGGCACGACTAAACTTTCTCTGATCTTCTCCCTTTTCCTCTAGAGGTTCTAGGGTTAAGTAAATGGAGGAGGAGGCTCTAAAAAAAGGTCATCCCCTAGGTTCCTCTCCTTCCTTATTTATAAGGAGGGTTTTAGACCTAGAGGTGCTCGGGCTCGCGTGACATATGTAAAGTCATAATCACCCCCGCGAGGCTTTAGGCTTCACCTTCCTACGTGGGCCTGACATAAAATATTATTGTCTATTTAACTACTTTTGGTGTGGCATGTGAGATTGTTGAGTGAGCTCCCCCAAAAGACGTGCTCGTCTAGGGGGGAGGAGGCCACCAATGACCTGAGTCCCTCGTGGGTAACAGGAACGTGCTACGACAATCGCCCCCTCAGCTATGGTTCATGACGGAGAGATGGCTGAGTGGACTTGTAAAGGTTACACCAAGTATTAGCTGCACCTGCTGCTTTATATATCAAGCTGAGCTTCTCTTCGCTGAACGAGGAAATATTGAGCTCGTAGAATTTAAGATTTATTTTTAAACCGTTTGTATTGGGAACCGTTTTCTACCATTATTGATTTTCATTATTTTAAAGCAACTGCTTTTGTTAATATCGAGGTGGTGTGCAGTTTGCTATCATAAATGCAGTTGGTTAACGTATCCACGTACGACGCATGTGTTTGGCTCACACGTGCAAACCGTCTTTTCATATTCTATAAATAAGTGGTATCCCATTTTATTTTTTGGTTTACACCTCTCACTCTCTCTATTTTATTATTACTAATTAGAAAAGTAGTTTTTCTTGTTACATCTTCGCTGCGATATTTCTGAAGGTAATAGTCCTATACCTTTTACTTGTGTTACTGTTAGTTAGAACTTTAATGCTATTTTTTGGTAATTGCTTGAAACTTTAGCATTATCTTGGCTCTGTCTTCTTAGCATGGTCACCGTGCTTCCTACTTTCGTAGTGACTGCCACCGTTATAAGCCCTTAACTTAGAAACTTTAATCGTAGTATGGCTTTTATGCCTGTCTATGATGTTCTAGACGCACTTGTTTGCCATTAGCGTTATATAACTTTTGCTCCGTTGGACGGCCATCCTGATATGTGCTGGGTAACTAAGAGTGGTGGGGTCCCTAGATGTAAGGATGCCCTAGTTTTTGTACTTTTAGTGACCAAAAACGACCTTTGATTGTCCACAGTTTGTAGTTTTCTTGGTCTTTTTTGAAGCGTGCTCGTAAATACTTATTGCTCCTAGCCCGTGTAGGTAATGTTGTTGTATTGCACAAGTTGGTACGCTGTTTATTGATCTTCGTTGATTTAAAGATGGACTAGTCCGGTGATGAGTCTACGACCAAGGGGTCATCTTCTAGGCCTCGAGGTGTTGTGCCTCCTCTTTGGGAAGACAACCATGATCATGAGGCTGGTACCTACGCCTCTGGACTTAACTGTTGAATCCAAGATGGGTTTTATGCCAAAACAGGATGTGACGAGAAACTTGACCCATGAGGCATTAATAAGTCGTCGCCTTCGTAAAACATCAGAGACGTTTTGGCCTTACCCGAGAGAGTAGAATCCCCCCGTTTCTCTTGCTCCCAATGAACCAAAAGGGATAAAAATAGAATATCTTGATGGCGTAAATGAGCGGGTAAGAGCTAGTGGGAGTGACGAGTGGATATGGTCGGATTTCCAGACATTATCCGTTAACCAATGTATATGCTACTTTGGACAATTTGATGCTGGTCTTCATTTTCCCTTGGATGACTTGACTTAAAAAATGTTTAAACTCACTTGGACGAGCACTCTGCCAGATGAATGGGAACTTTTATAGGCTCATAATGGGATGTCGATTAATCCACCATCCTTTGCCCCCTTGGTATTGCATAGGGTGTACGGATGTCATGGCAGCCTACGAGACCGGGCGATGCCCCAGGCAGTAGGACTTAGTACCCATAGTTTATGTTGATGGGCTCGAGGGAGTCGATGCTTTTGATGAGCCTGTACTATCTCTAACAATAATGTGGGCTTATTCCAAAGGTCATCAACATGGTCGTCAGATGCACATGTCGAAGAAGGTGAGGGTTAACACTGTGGTTGAGAAGTCTCCCTAAATGAAAAGGAAGAAAAGGAACCTGAGGTGAAGAGAGTTATGCGTCAGTGTGCTTCAGAATGGAGGTATTGGTATTACGTCTCTCGCAAACCTGGTATACCAATTCTTTTTATTTTCCTACTGGGGGGAACTTTTGGTGTCAGCATCCCCTTTTGGTTACTTGGGATTTTGATTTTAACGACGGTTCGAATCGCTGTCTCCGTCATAATATATTTAATACTAAATGTATGCACGACCTCCTAGTCAGAGTTCAGAGTTTTTATTTTTCATTATTGTAGTTATATGTGGTCTTATTCTTTATGTAACCCTCGTAGGTGTTATTCTCACAGTTGTTATTTACAAGAGCTCCAGACTCCGCTGGCTAGGCTTGCAAAGCCGAGTGTGTCATGTGATAACACGTATCCTTGATGGGAAGTTTGAGAAGAGTCAATACTGGTCAAAGTAAAGTGAGTCACACCAACGAGCCCCAAGTAAAACTATTTCTTTTTAAAGTACCTACTCATACAAGTCTTCAAAAAACTGTTGACATAGAGTCTCATTTTCTGAGTGTGAAGTCAAAAGACGCTGCGAACGGTTAGCAAGCTATGACACTCATTCCATGTATAAGTATTAATTTAAGGGGCGTTAGTATCCATGCAGACAAGGACATTCCTGGTCCCAAGCACCGGAAGTCACTTTATGAGAAATGGGTTATAGATGACAAGTTGTTCGCCTTAAGGGGGTAGGAACGGCGGCCCCGGTCACAATCCTTTACGGAGGATACGAGCCGATCTATTAGGAGTGGTAAGTTATTTTTTGGTGCTCTTCTATTAAGGGAAGTTCAGAGTACTCCTTATAAGGATAAGGATAAAGCTCGTCTCGTTAAGGCTCTGGCGGATCCCCGTACTCGTCGTGCGACTGTTGTGGCCGCAATTTTGCTAAGTTTATTGTTGCTTCCTTTGAAACATTGTTATGTTGTATTATATGGTGATTTATAACATATTTGCTTGTTGCAGTGTACTCTTACTTTGGAGGTTGCTTTGCAGCGCGGGGAGAACCTCGATAGTCAGAATAACGACCTTGAGCAGCGTCTGGCTGACATGCAGGCTTGCAAAAAGGGGCATATTAATAACGAGGTACAATGCAAACTGGTTAATTATGTGGTAGACCAGATACACGCTCTGGTGGAGGAGTCGAAGGTCCTACGGGAGGAGTAATTGTAACTCCAACGCGATTTGGAAGCAGTCAACGGCTGCGTTAACGGTATGATTTTGGAAAAGTCGGTTAATGAGGAATAGTTTCACAATCAACTGCAGAATAAGCACGTCACTTCCATAATGCTCCAGGGGAAAGTGGGAGAGCTTGTGAAGGACCTGTCTGGGGCAGAATCTGAGTTTCGACTGTCAACAGATTGGTGGGTTGCTATGATGGTACCTCCTTTGTTTGCTCTTCGTTTGACTCAACTCGTCCCCGAGCTGCGTCACCTTGGGTATTTGGATAGGCAAGGCCTTCTTCCTTTTAATAACGAGAAGAATATTATGCCAGAGGGAGAGGATGAGCTTGCCCGGGAGAATGCTGCCGCTGCCGCTGCTCAAGGTATTAGTGTGTCATAAAAGATTGGCCCTGAGTGGCATTTGCTATTATTTAGGAACATACATTTTGTATTTTCTTGTAGTGGCCATTACCCTCTGAACTTTATTTTGTAATAATTTAGGTTTCATTTCCTATTACATTTCTAAATTCTGAAGTGTTGTTTTGATCGGGACTTTCTTCAAATGGTTTGTATGTACTATTATAGTAGATGTAGTTTTAGCTTGTATTGGTTCTCGTAACATTGCTTATGAAATTTTGATTTCTCACAAGCTCTTTTGCTAGTCCTCATTGGACTAATATTCTTGGTCATTATTTCGATCACACGCAGAATTACGTAGGGATTTTTAAGATTCCACACTTGTTTGCTAGTCTATGTTGAACTCACATCTTTGGTATTTATATGACCCAACGGGAAAATTATTGGGGATTTTGGAGTTCCCACTAACTCTTTTACTAGTCCTCACTAGATTAATATTTTGGTCAGTCTTATGACCCAACAAAAAATTATTTGGGGATTTTGAAGTTCCCACAAACTCTTTTGTTAGTCCTTATTGGACTCGTATCTCTGGTCGTTTCAATGGCCCAACGAGCAAATTTCATGGGGATCTTGGAGTTCTCACAATTTTTTTTACTAGTCCTTATTGGACTAATATTATTGGTCATTCTTTTGACCCAGTAAAAAAAATATTTAGGGATTTTGGAGCTCCTACAAACTCCTTTGCTAGTCCTCGTTGGATTCACATCTCTAGACGTTTTAATGACCCAATGAGAAAATTATGTGAGGATTTTGTTGACTAGTCAACTCTTCGCATTTCCCCTATATATATTAATGCTTAAAGCTAATTAACGCCATTAATAGTGCTATGAATACCCTAATGTTCTATAAAAGGTATTTGTATAATCTCTTAGTGTGTTATCACTTCATTAAGCTTCTTCTACTCTTGTTGGGCTACGATGAAGCTTTGATGGCTCTGTTAATCCAAAAGTGGACTACGTTTATGTTTGGTCCAGGAGGTCTGGGTGATGTATCCCAACTGCGGCAGTGTCCCGATATGAAATCTCTATTGAAATACGATTGAAAGGAGGCTCAAGAAGGGTGGAAGCTGTATGTGCTATTTTACGATGTCATGCTGACCCCCTGCAATCATGGCTTCAAATTGCAGATGATGGCGTTGATGGAGTTAGGACTTTACAAGGAATCTCACTATGAAAAGGACTACATGTCTCTTAGGAAACAATGTGGGCGTCCAGGGTGTGTTTGATCTGGAACAATTTGTAATGTAGCCTATCATTATTTGATGAAATAAAATTTTTTTTGTTCGATTTATTGTGTTTCATACTTGCTTGTTGTCGTTTGCAAGCAAACCCTTGTTTGCAATCAGATTTCATTTGGCTTCCTAAGGATTTAATAAAGGGTTGGACTGCTGATATTGGTCTTTTGTGTCCCACCTCTTCGCAATTTTCCTCATGGATCTGAAAGGTCATTATTTAATTAGCAGTCCCATTACGAGGGAGGCCGTTAAACTTCAAAAGAGGACCCTGATATTTGGGGAGGGGCATTTTACTATAAAAATACTCTCTGCATTTGAGGAGGGCGTTTTACTGCAAAAATACCCCTAGTTACTTTGAGGTCATTTTTACATCAAAAAACCCTCCCATTATTTGAGGAGGGCGTTTCACTTCAAAAATGCCCTCAGTATTTGAGGATGGCGTTTTACTTCAAAAATTCCCCTAGTTACTTTGAGGCCGTTTTTACTTAAAAAAATTACTCCTAGTATTTGAGGAGGGTGTTTTACTTTAAAATTTCCCTTAATATTTGAGAAGTGCATTTTACTTCAAAAGTGCCTCTAGTTACTTTGAGGTCATTTTTACTTCAAAAAACGACCCCAGTATTTAAAGAAGGCGCTCTGCTTCTTCGACCATTTATTATGTAGGTATTTTTCCACAAAAGCCAAGTAAAGTTGTTCGAACTTGAATATTGAATTGGGCTCGAGGCTCTGGAACTAAGCGAAGGTCCCATCTGACAGGGTCGAGGGGAATAAACGGCACATGCACACGTCTGTTTGGTACTACAGGCTGATACTGTGCTAAAACATAAAAATGTGTTATCCCGGGTCTTGACTTTCATTGAAGGGTTCTCTGTGAATGGGGTATTGTGAACCTTATGAAGAGTATCTTGTATTAGCCGCTTGGTCGGGTCGCTGTCCATGTATTGTAAGTTTCGTACCATTACCTCTACAGAGGCGGCTGTTAAAATTAATTGGTCACTTCTGTTCTTCTCGTCTTTGACCTCATCCTCCCCATCTTGAAGGTTCGTCACAATAATTCTCTTCGTTCATCTTGTACGACTGTTCGAATTGTTACCTTCCTTGTTATCGTTCATTGTACTTATTGTTGTACACATGACCATTTCCCACTTGGGGTCACGGGTTCCCTTCTTGATATTGTCTCTGGCCATACCCAGACAGGTTGGACATCAGGGTTATACTGCTGATATCACTGAGGAAGGTTATCGTGGTAATTATCATAAGAGGCCCCAGGGTATGGTGGAGAAACTGGGGGACACATAGCGCGTTACTGTGGAACATGCCGACCTGGTGAAGGCAGGCGAGTATGGCTATGTTGGTATGCTGGCGGTGGGTATCGTTGGTCACCAGGGGGCTGTACTAGTTGTTGGGGTTGCTGAGGTCATTGGTTGTTAGGGGGTGGTGCGGTAGAGTGGTCCGAGGCTCGTACATCGGACCATACATCAGTGACAGATTGGGTGGAAGTTCTTTGTCACGGTTGTCGGGCTGCACTTCTAGTAGCGTGGAGTCTCGTACATTCTCAGAGGCTATTAAGGTACCGATGGGATCTTGGTTTCCAGCAACAAGAGTTTCTTGTAGGTCCCCATTCTTAGTTTGGGGCTTGACACGTCTCATCAGAGAAGGGCACTACTTAACTCTCTCTAGGTCTCTTCCCACTATCCCTCTAGAGCTGCTAGGGTTTAGTAGATGGAGGAGGTTTTGAAAAATGTTACTCCATTAGTTTATCTCCTTTCCTATTATAGGGAGGGATTTAGACCTATAGGTGCTCGGGCTCACGTAACATATGTAAATTCTTAATCCCCCCGTAGGGCTTTAGGCATATCTTTCCACGCTGGTCAGACATAAATTATTCTTGTCTGTATAACTACTTTTGGTGTGGCATGTGGAGTTTTTGAGTGAACTCCTCCTAAGACGTGCTCGTCTAGGGGGGAGGAGGTCACCAACGACTTGGGTCCCTTGTGGGTAGCAAGGGCGTGCTCCTACATCAATATCAGATAAATGCAAAATTATAACAACACTGATCGAAATGATAATTGAGCTATCAAATTTAGAACTGATAAGGGTTAACTAGAACAAAAGCGAGAAGGATCTCAATTTTAAATGTAGACTGAATAACATAAGCACTCTCCCACAAGCTTACAGGTAATTATGAATGATATAATACTTGTCCCAAATGTTGATCGCCTAGATTAATCTTACCATAATACTCGACTCCTTGATCTGAGGGGATAACATGATCTTTCGAAATAAATGTTGTGGCAATGAATATAACTAACCCATGTCTTAAAAACCAAGGAAGTATAAAGCACTAAGAACACCACCTCAAGCCATAAGATATAATATCTATCTAGGAAAACTTCCTATTCGTTATGCCGAAGCATAAAAGAATGCTCATAAAATCTAGAAACTTGAGAAGTAGCAAAAAGTTAGCCTCATTAGATAACAGTTAATTTTAAGTTATAACGTCAAAACAAAAGAGCTAACGAACAGGCCCCAAAAATCTACAAAAAAATGGAAAAATTACTAGATTGGATTGAAAATAAAGCTGAACATCTCATAAATATTAGTACGGTTATATTTCCATAAAACACTTAAGAATGTATGATCGAACATACTCGATGCCGTCATATTTTAGTGGTAAAAGCTAAAATTATATTACTATACTGCATCTTCTTGACAAACTCAAACTATTTTTTATGACATCTATCATTTTCTTTAAGGAGTAGTTTAAGTCTATCAAGGTCTTGATATCAATCAATTGGTTATAGGCACATAAGGGTCCATAGCTTCGTGAACCAATGACTTATATCTGAACATGGTTTAAATATATTATTACATGTTCTCTTAGATCTTAAGATAAAGATCAAACAACTTGATGTCTTTGGTTCTTAATTCTTTGGGAAGTGATTTGACATGCAGTGCCC
The DNA here is from genome assembly GCA_014058105.1 of Kingdonia uniflora. Classification (NCBI taxonomy): domain Eukaryota; kingdom Viridiplantae; phylum Streptophyta; class Magnoliopsida; order Ranunculales; family Circaeasteraceae; genus Kingdonia; species Kingdonia uniflora. The sequence continues at coordinate 1,970,937 of JACGCM010002238.1, read as the reverse complement.
CCTAGTGGTGAGCGTTCACTTTTAGTTTGACTTTGGACACTTCCTTATCTTTGGGCCGAGGGTTATCCTCATCTCTCTATATTGTGTAATCTCTCTTATCTCACTAATTAGTTAGAAATTTCATATCCTCCTTTGGATGGTCTAATCGTTTTAAGTTTAATTTATGTAAAGTAGTCTTAATGGGTCCTAACCCGGAGGTCCTCAAAATGAGGTCAAACGTTCAAGTTAATAAACAGAACTTCTTTGGGCGTGCCTACCTATTTCTCTCCCAACTCCTCTAATAACCACTTGATCTTGCTTAAACCCCATTGGAGATCATTTATCTGGGTTATAAAATAAATCTCCCTATAGATTTTTATAGTGTCACCATACATAAAACAGGTGCCAAGAAACCTAATATAAAAGTAAACATGTAACAACATGACCATATTGATAGGTTAGTCCTTATCTTTTAAGCAACTTTCTCAAACTAGAGAGAAATCAGAGTTTCAAAACATGGCTTAAATAAAACTTGAGAGTAGCCAACCAGCAAAGTTAAGTAGTGCTTTGATTTGGAATAAGTCAGATTTTATACAAGCCACTAAATTTTATGTACATCATCTTTTATTTCTATACTTTATCAATGAATCTTTAGATATATAACATGAATTTAATATAGATCTGTATGCCTCAAATAGAACTAACTTCGTGGGGGAAGGAAGTTGACTTTTACACTACGAATATTATCTTCAATAAAAGGATTCAAGCATATAATCAGTAATAACACTAATCTACTGACAATTTACGTGTATGGGGGGCCTAGAATGGGTCACTCCACGACCTCTGATAAAGATTTTTAAAAGTACTAAAATAAAGATCGAGGAGTCGAAGTTTCGAGTACAAGGTGATTACAGGGTATTCGAAGGTAAAATTTGAGGTTTGTGGGGAAATTTTTATAATCCAAGTAAGTTGATGGTCGAAGATTTTTTGATATATTGATTGAATAGACTGATAAATATGTTTTGTTTGTTCTGCAGTGCCTAGTGGCCAATCTTTGACGAATCCGAGGAATTATATTGGCGAGCTGAACAACTCAGACGAGGAGTGGGTAAACTGTGTGTTCAAGAAACTAGGTATTGAGAGGAAGAGATAAGAAGACATATCCTCTGCTTTGAAATGTTCCTGTTGATAACGGTCAAAATTCAGTGTTTAGTATGGGTAAAAATTAGAGTGTCGTTCACTTTCGAACGGAACTAAAAATTAGTTTTGGTCTTGTGTTTTAGTAATCTAAGGTTGTAAAACTGAAAAAATTAATAATATGGTTTTAATCAAGAATAAAGGTCTAGGGCCTTCGAATTTCACCACCATTTACATGCAATATCAATATAGTATCGTATATTAAATTCTCCACTTGATTGAAATAACAAACTTTGACCTTTTGTCGATGTAATCCCATGAATAATTATAACTCAAGTAGAATATATTATATGAACTAAGTATGTACTAAAAACACATTCCATGAAAGCTATGCTAATTATGAAATGTTAATTAGGATTATATCTTAGAAAAATACAATATTAATACAATTTTACTATATCATTTGAGAATCACAAAACTCTTTCTATATCTCTACTTAAAGAGATCATAGGATGATAATGGATGTCTCCAACAAATATAGTTTTGGGATTTGTGATAATATGCTCATATTGTGTTGGAGAAAAATACATTCTACTGCATGATATCATACGCTTATGGCGGATCCATCCTCACCCCTAGTGAGGACTTAGCCGGCCATTATAACAACTATAAAACCTAAATGATATGAGAATGAAATGAACATAAACTAACAACAAAAAGAAGAATTTTATTGACTTACAAAATGAAATGCTCCAAATGCTTACAAGACTTGCACCAACTTACTCCAATAATGCTCTCTTGTACTCTACAAGAATGATTTTCTCAAAATTGGATGATCTTATGAGCTCACCACCTCTCCTTTTATAGATGAAGGAGAGGGTTCTTACATTTAATATTAGATTTATAACTTATGCCATGAATGTACATAAATTTGTAACCTCCAAGAGTTATCCTCCAAAATTGTAACCTCCCCATGTGGGACCCTTGTGTTTGACAACTCTGCATCCTTGTCCAACAGTTCATCCTTTGAGCTATACATCCCGGTATTTGCACATATTTGGTAAATGAGCTCCATGTGACCTGAAATATAAAAATTGGTTTTATAAGTCATGTTTAATAATAAAATTAAGAATAATAAACATTAAGTCATAGGGGAATAGTGGTCATTTTATGTGTCCATCAAATGCCCCCAAACTTAAAGTTTGCTAGTCCTCGAGCAAAGAAAAGAATAAAAGCATAACTCTTTCGTGGTTAAGACGATTGCATTTAGCGTATGCAACAAGCCGTTAAACCTATATGTTACCCATATAGGACGAGTTTTGTCTCGTGAGGGTTTCCAGTGACTATATCCACAAAAGTCAATAAGGGCATTATAGTAGTTTAGATACTCATTAGGTCATTTCAACTAACTTATTGATTTCTGATAATGGTAAAAACATTAAGAAGGTAAACCCCTTAAAATTTAATTCTTTCACATATATATAATCAGAGAACTTGGAGAATTATCCAAAACTAGAGATACTACCCAATACTTAAATGAAATTTCACATATTTTTCTAATATTCTCAAGTGTTGTGAAAATAGTTACTGCACGTACAACTTTATTTAGAGGCTCTTGAGTCAATATCCAGTCATTTCGTATTTTATGAAACAAATCCAATGATCAGTTTGACAAGTGCCATAGTCAATACAAATCCTGTTATTGATTTTTGGGGAATAACTATAAGCCTTTTTATTTTGGTACTTGTTTCCTTAGTGAAGGCTCCATAATATGAGTCGTTGGTCGACAATCCTAGCCAGTTGGCTTAGGTTGCTGGGGTTTGGTGCCCCTTCGTGACCTAGGCTCTGGATTCTCACAAGTAAACTTTATTCCTTGCTCCTTTCACATAGTTCATGACTAGACTCGAGATTGGTGATAATTCTTCCTCTTTCAGTTCTAATCATGCGAGTATGCCTTGCATCGTGAAAGTTTTTAGAGCTATTTTGGCTTATAGAAATCCTTATTATATTACTTCAGGATTGAACTTATTCTTTAGGTAGTTATTTCCCTTGTAGTGGATCATTCCTACCTCAAATACTAGATTCCCTTTGATTGCTCAAAATTTTAGTAAAAGTAATAAATGCAATACTATCGTGAAGTGCATTTGTTTTGAGAAATATCAGTCAACATGAAATTTTCTCTAATTAAAGGGTAGTACATCTAGCTTAAGATAATGTTACAAAATTTTCTAAACATGTATTTGATGAAAATTTTAACTTCACGGTTTTTACGACCAAAATATTTAGACCATATCAAATACTTATAAGCTTGCAGAAACTTACTAAAAAGTCTCATAAATTACCATAATGACAAATCTTTTCTCTAAAAAAGTAAAAAATATGAACGATTTTTCCCCACCCCCAAACTAGAAAGAAGCATTGTCCCCAATATTTGAAAACATACCTTAAAAGAGGGGAAAAAATTAGAACATAGTACCTGATATAACATGGGTTGCCTCCCAGATAGCGCTAAGTTTATTGTCTTCAGCCAGACAAAATGAGGAACCCCCAAACTCAGTAATAGTTGGGTGAAAAGGATATGAATGTCACTCCTCATAAACTTGGTCCAAAAGCTTCAAGTCTTCATTGGTGAAGCTAAAATGTTCATAATAAGGCTTAAGCCTTTGCCCGTTCACTTTTTGTATTTTGCCAGTACTCGGTTCTTCAACCTCAACCGCCCCATGTGGATATACCATTTTAACAATGAGAGGCCCGGTCCATCGTGATCGTAGTTTGTCAGGAAATAAATGCAACCTAGAAGAGTACAACAAGACTTTTTGGTTTGGTTCAAATGATTTTCGCAAAATGTTTTTGTCGTGAAACGCTTTCATGCGCTCCTTGTAAGTCTTTGCTGAATGGTATGCATCATTCTGTAGTTCTTCTAACTCATTGAGTTGAAGCTTGCGATGCAAATTGGCCTTCCCAATGTCAAAGTTTAAGGCCTTTATTGCCCAATATGCTCGGTGTTCTAATTCAACTGGAAGGTGACAAGCCTTTCTATAGACTAGCTGGTAAGGGGACATTCTAATAGGTGTCTTAAAAGCAGTACGATAAGCCCAAAGAGCATCGTTTAGTCGAGTTGACCAATCTTTATGGTTTGGTCTTATCGTTTTTTGAAGAATATTCTTGATTTCATGATTGGAAATCTCCACTTGCCCACTAGTCTGCGGATGGTATGGTGTACCAACTTTGTGTGTTACTCCAAATTTTTTCTTTAAGTTCGCAAACATTCGACTGTTAAAATGTGACCCCCTATCACTAATTATTGCCCTCGGCATACCAAAACGGGAAAAAAATATTTTCTTTAATAAATTCAATAACAACCGAACTATCATTGGTCCTGGTAGGAATATCTTCAACCACTTAGTCAACAACTAAAAGGATGTACATGAACCCAAAAGATGGGGTGAAGGTACCCATAAAGTCTATGCCTCAAACATTAAATGGTTCAACGATCAAGATTGGGTTTAGTGGCATCATATTCGTACGGGACAAGGCTCCCATTCTCTGACATCTATCACAAGCCTTGCAAAATTCGTGAGCATCACAAAATAAGGTAGGCCAATAAAATCCACACTGTAAAATTTTTGCAGAGGTCTTTTTGGAGCTAAGTGACCACCACAAGCTTGAGAGTGACAAAATTCTATGACTTTGGTATGCTCAGAATCTGGGACACATCTCCTAATGATTTGATTAGAATAATATTTGAACAGGTACGGGTCATCCTAGAAGAAGTGTCGGGCCTCACTAAGAAATTTATTCTTATCTGGCTTGGTCCAAAAACTAGGAAGGTTTCCTGTGGCAAGATAATTCGCTATGTCTGCAAACCATGGTACAGAAGACATAGAGCGAATGGACATGAGTTGCTCATCAGGAAAGGACTCACGAATAGGTAACGACCTATCTCAAAAATCATTGTCTATTCGAGAAAGGTGGTCAGCTACCACATTCTCGACACCTTTTTTTTATCTCGAATCTCAATATCAAACTCCTGAAGTAATAATATCCATTGGATTAAGCATTGTTTGGTGTCCTTCTTGGTAAGAAGCTGATTGATAGCAGCATGATCCGTATAGACTATTACTTTAGAACCTATGAGATAAGAATGAAATTTTTCTAGAGCAAAGACTATCGCTAGAAGTTCTTTCTTTATGGTTGTGTAATTGAGTTGCGCATCATTAAGAGTTTTACTGGCATAATAGATGGCACGCGGAAGGTTATCAATGTGTTGTGCCAAAACTGTACCAATGGAATAGTCAGATGCATCACACATCAACTCGAAAGGTTTGTTCCAATTTGGAGGTTGGATGATGGGTGATGATGTTAGACGTGTTCGGAGATTCTCAAAAGCTTTAAGACACGAATCATCGAATAAAAAGGTGGTGTCCTTGGCGAGGAGATTGCTATGGGGCTGAGCAATTTTGCTAAACTCAGGAACAAAACACCGATAAAATCCTGCATGCCCCAAGAATGAACGAACATCCTTGACTGTTCGTGGGGGTGGGAGACTAGATATGACATCGATCTTGGCTTTATCTACTTCGATACCCCTTGCTGATATGACATGTCCTAATACTATGCCTTTTTTTACCATGAAGTGACATTTTCCCAATTTAGAACAAGATTTTTCTGTTGACACCTAGCAAGAACAATAGATAAGTGGTAGAGACATTGGTCAAATGAATCTCCGAAGAGGGAGAAGTCATTCATGAAAATCTCAAGGAAACGCTTAGCCATGTCAGAGAAAATGCTTAACATACATCGCTGAAATGTTGCTGGAGCATTGCATAACCCAAATGGCATGCAGCGATAGGCAAAGGTTCCAAAAGGACATGTAAACGTAGTTTTCTCTTAGTCCTCTAGAGCGATGGGTATTTGATTGTACCCAGAATACCCAACAAGAAAACAATAGTATTAATGACTGGCGAGACGTTCAAGCATTTGATCCATGAATGGTAAGGGAAAATGATCTTTTCGAGTGGTCGAATTGAGTTTTCTATAATCTATACACACTCGCCACCCTGTGGTCATGCGAGTAGGGACAAGATCATTGTGATCATTTTTCACAATAGTGATTCCAAACTTTTTAGGAACAACATGAATTGGGCTTACCCATGGGCTATCAGAAATAGGATAAATGATTCCCGCGTCAAGCAGTTTCAAAATTTCTTTTCTCACAACCTCAGCCATAGTCGGGTTAAGCCTTCGTTGTCCTTCTCTCGACTTCTTGGCATTATCTTTGAGTTTTATCTTGTGCATGCATACAAAAGGACTAATACCCTTAATATCTGAAATGTTCCATCCAAGAGCTTTTGTGTTTCTCTTTAATACATGCATTAATTTCTCTTCATTCTCAGGTTCAAGGTCGGATGCTATGATAGCAGGAAGAGTCTCATTAGGACCTAGGTAGACATATTTGAGATTTTTAGGGAGAGGTTTAAGTTCTAACCTAACGGGCACTTCTTCCGCTTCTGGAACAGGATCCTTGACTTTCAGCAGTTTAACATTATCATTGTTATCCACAATAGGAACAAAATCCAACAAGGCATTGACCTCATTGATAAGGTCATCAACATCTAAATTATCTCCAAAATGTGCAAGACAAGATTCTAACAGGTCCCTAGGATTGGAACTATGAAATGTACTGTTTACAACAGTACCAAGCATGTTACACTCATCGGGTTCATTTTCAAACGGAGTATGAGTTGCGTTGAAGATATTCAGATCGATGGTCTTATTCCCATAAGTCAACTTCATAGCTCCGCTACGGCAATTGATTAATGCATTAGCAGTGGCCAAGAAAGGTCGGCCAAGGATCACAGGTATCTCTCTATTTGGGTCTTCTACCGGGTTTGTGTCAAGGACCACAAAGTCGACAGGATAGAAAAAATCATCAACCTGGACAAGTACATCCATCACAACATCCCTTGGAATTCTAATGGATCAATCAGCTAGTTGTCAGGTTCTATGTATCGGTTTTTATCCTTCTAGACCTAGCTGCTCATATACCGAACAAGGGATCAAGTTGACATTGGCACCTAAATCAAGTAAGTCTTTTCCGATGCGATTTGTCCCTATGTGACAAGAAATTATCGGCATTCCTAGATCTTTGTATTTCATGGGTGCTTTGTTCAAGATTATAGAGCTAACCTGAGCATCCAATTGAATAACATTTTCACTGTCATGGACATTAAAAGCTTTCTTGGAAACACTCATACATTTCTTGAACGTGCAGAGGTCCTTGAGATGTTTTGCATAGGAAGGAATCTGTCGTAACGCATCGAGGAAAGGAATAGTAATCTTAAGATTCTTGAACATCTCCTTAACCTCTTCATCGGGAATGTTCTTCCTATTGACTAAAAACCGTTGGGGAAAAGGTGCTCTAGGAATTCTAGGCGGATCATTTTCGATAATCTTCTCACTTAGCGAGACCTGCCCAGTCTCTTCCTCAACAAAAGGAGTTTCTTCACATATAGGTTTGCCTCCTTCTACAACTTTCTCAGTACTAGGATTAGGACTTTCACGTGATTTGTCCTCAGGCATCCTAACTTTGTTGTCTACAGTCTTTCCACTTCTAAGTGTAATCACCGCATTCGCCTGATCGAGGTGTAAACTCTCGGTTTGATCCTTAGGATTGGGTTGGGTTTGACTTGGAAACGTACATTTTTCTCTAGTACTTAACCCAGATGCCAATTGAGCAATTGATGTTTCTATTCGACTCATGGATTACTGATTCATTTGCATGAATTGTTGTATCAACTGGTTATTAGATTACAATATGGCTTGGATGCCATCATCCGAAGATGGTTTCCTATTCTGAGGAGGAACGTAAGGAGCATTTTGCTGAAAAGGTTGGTGATTGGGAGTAAAGGACACACCACCTTGATTTTGATTTGAATTACTCCCTTGGTAATACGGTCTGCCAGAATAGTTATTCGAATTATTCCTCCCTGAAGAATTCCCTTGATGATGTGACTGGTTATAAGGAAAAAAAGAAGGTTTTTGATGAAACATATTTACCTGATCCTTCTTGGTTTCCCTAATTTCATGAATTAAAGGGCAATCCTGAGTATAATGTCCAACATCGTCACACGCAGCACAAGCTTGCATCTCATCATAAAAAATTGGTGCTTTAACGGACATTTTGTTTTTCCCTATTTCTAAGGACTCTATCTTACGCAGGATGGTCGTCAGCGTAGCTTCCAAATTGGAGTTAGATCCAACTCCAAAGGCATTACCCCCCTTTTCTTGAATATCAATTTCTCTCATGGTGCCCCAGGTTTGCAATTTTTCAGCCATCTCTTCTAAGAAGTCCAAACCCTCTACATCATCCTTATCAGTGAATTTCCCTAAACAAAAGGATTCTACAGTTCATTTGGTTTCAGCATCTAATCCATCATAAAGATTTCTAGTTAGGACCCAGGAGTTGATACCGTGATGAGGGCACTGTAGGATCAGTCCCTTATATCTCTCAAGATAATCCTTTAAGCTTTCTCCATGAAGTTGGGTAATCCTAAGAATGGCCCTACGAAGGGTCTCAGTTTTCTCAAGAGAGAAAAACTTTTTGTAAAAGGCTTCAGTAAGCATCTCAAAACTCGTGATTGATTTTGGCCTTAGAGCTTGAAGCCAGCTTTTAGCTTTCCCTAGTAAAGAAAAGGGAAACAACACGAGTTTCATGGCCTCCATTTCGTTCTCATTCCTATACTTTTGGAGGAGCATTAAGTCATCAAAATCCCTAATATAAGCGTATGGGTTCTCATCATCTCCTCCTGAGAATTTTGGTAATGAATTGATGAGCGCATTTCTAAGTTTAAATTGCTCAGTTGTAGGAGGTAAAGCAATGTACGAGGCATGATTTGTCATTTTTGGGAACATGTGATCCTTAAGAGGAATTCGCATGGGTCCCTGACCATTCTCATTATCATTGGCATCTCCCATCTCAAGTGATTGGGGTGGAACACTAAATGGAGTGAATGAGGAAATTAGACTCGGATTAAGTCTTAATGGAGAGACAGGGAAATCAAAAGTTTCTAACTCACCCTCAACAGGAAAGAGTTCCCTACGAGTAAGGATTGTACGGTCTCTCGTATCAATAGAGATTGGAATCTCCAGTTGGGTTGACTCGCCTACCTCAAAGTGGATTGAAATATCTATCAAATCAGATTCTCTAAGCCTCTCAAGACGACTTTTAGGCCCTCGAAACCATTCTTTCATACACTAATAGATGTGTGCACTATGATGATCACACAACAATGAGGTGCACAAAAAATAAACACAACAACCTTTTCAGATGGGCCTTAATTAAGGTTAAGTTGTGAACCCAGTCTCAGGATTCGGTTGCTCCTATTCCTGACAATGGATCGGTTCGCATGTCGAGTTGTGTATACTCGCTTTAGCAATAACTCGCATGCAGTTCTAGTTACCTAAAAGCACCTGTGCTGGAAGGTGGGGCAAACCGCTTAGAATCACTTTTCCACACTAGTTATGCCAAGGAACGTACTTCCTCCAGAAAAACGTAGCCACTATCAGGGGTCTTAATGAGCGCGTTCCTAATACTCCCGATCCTAGCTCTATAAGTCTTTTTGTCTATCTATGTATTTTATGGCTTAATCTTGGTTTCTTTTAAAGTCAATGTTCTGTTCCGTAAAATGTTAAACCGGGTCGTGACCTCCCAGGGTCCTAGTATGCGGTGCCACACACGGGTGATGAAATCCCATTTTTTGTTTGCCCTTTATCTAAAGTTTAGAATTTAAAAGTGCACAAACATCAGGTACATGAACAAAAATTGACCGCTTCGCAGGAGGGTACGGTGGAAGAAAGTACCTGCGGGGAGACCTTTTTAGGTGCTCGTTGTTTACCCCGGTGAAACCGTTGAGATGGCACACCTGAGCTCTCTGGCTCAAGTAGGTATTTTAGAGAGGTCTTCCCCGGATGTGGGTTCCAATATTACCCCTGCAGAAAAAAAAGTACAATTTTATCCTCGCTTTAATTACACACTCTTCGCTCAAGAGTACAATATTTTGCCTCACTACAAGTCACTCAAAGAGAGGAAGAAAAGATAACCCTATCTAGTTTTTGGTCGGTCCTTAGCTTCCTTTGGTAGTCACTGTAAAACAAAGAAGGTAGTCACCCCAAAACAAAGAAAAATTCCTCAAAGTGTAAAAGTAAAATAAAAATATAATAAACGAAATTTATGTTCTTCAAAAAAAGTAAAACCGAAAAACAAATTAAACACAATAAAAACTTTTTCTAATTACCGCTCGAAACTGGCAACGGCACCATTTTGATAACGGTCAAAATCCGGTGTTTAGTATGGGTAAAAATTAGAGTGTCGTTCACTTTCGAACGGAACTAGAAATTAGTTTTGGTCTTGTGTTTTAGTAATCTAAGGTTGTAAAACCGAAAAAATCAATAATATGGTTTTAATCAAGAATAAAGGTCTAGGGCCTTCGAATTTCACCACCATTTACATGCAATATCAACATAGTATCGTATATTAAATTCTCCACTTGATTGAAATAACAAACTTTGACCTTTTGTCGATGTAATCCCATGATTAATTATAACTCAAGTAGAATATATTATATGAACTAAGTATGTACTAAAAACACATTCCATGAAAGCTATGCTAACTATGAAATGTTAATTAGGATTATATCTTAGAAAAATACAATATTAATACAATTTTACTATATCATTTGAGAATCACAAAACTCTTTCTATATCTCTACTTAAAGAGATCATAGGATGATAATGGATGTCTCCAACAAATATAGTTTTGGGATTTGTGATAATATGCTCATATTGTGTTGGAGAAAAATACATTCTACTGCATGATATCATACGCTTATGGCGGATCCATCCTCACCCCTAGTGAGGACTTAGCCGGCCATTATAACAACTATAAAGCCTAAATGATATGAGAATGAAATGAACATAAACTAACAACAAAAAGAAGAATTTTATTGACTTACAAAATGAAATGCTCCAAATGCTTACAAGACTTGCACCAACTTACTCCAATAATGCTCTCCTGCACTCTACAAGAATGATTTTCTCAAAATTGGATGATCTTATGAGCTCACCACCTCTCCTTCTATAGATGAAGGAGAGGGTTCTTACATTTAATATTAGATTTATAACCTATGCCATAAATGTACATAAATTTGTAACCTCCAAGAGTTATCCTCCAAAATTGTAACCTTCTCATGTGGGACCCTTGTGTTTGACAACTCTATATCCTTCTCCAACAGTTCATCCTTTGAGCTATACATCCTGGTATTTGCACTTATTTGGTAAATGAGCTCCAGGTGACCTGAAATATAAAAATTTGTTTTATAAGTCATGTTTAATAATAAAATTAAGAATAATAAACATTAAGTCATAGGGGAATAGTGGTCATTTTATGTGTCCATCACCCGTTACGCCGAAGCCATCAAAGAAGAAGGGAGACGAGGGTCTTTTGAGGGGTATCGAAGGAATAGAGAAAGTAAAATTGACGAGGAAGGTAAATTATGTTCCCAAGGGGTAGCAGGCACCAAAGCAGGTAGTGCCAGTGCCTGAAGTAGCTCGTGGTACGTTTAAGTAGGCATTGATGCAGTTTGACAAAGGGAAAGGTAAGGTCTTTCCCGAATCTCCGAAGGTACAACAGTTGAAGGTAACTTAGCGTAAGAGGCGTAGGGCGCTGGGTGAGGATAATACGAAGAATATGGACGAAGAACTAACAGAAGCCGAACTAGAGGGGCATGCTCGAGTAACAGCTTCGATAGCAACACTCTACGATACTGACCTAGACAAAGCTGGGAGGCGGATGAATAAGACTGCATCAGGTAACTATTTTTCATTTTAAATTCTGAAATTTTTCTTAAGAAAACCATGCTTCGAGAGATACCGATAGCTTGAATATTTAAGCAGTCAGATGCTTGGGCGCAAGCTTTCATCTAGGCGTAAAAGGTAATAACAAGGCATTTGAAGTAGGCGGTTAACAATCTGGAGCTTGCTCGAGGGTCCGAAGCATCGCTGGTGTCTGAGATTAAAATTTTAATGCGAGAGCAGGTGGCTAACAAAGAAGAATGCGAGAGGAGACTCAAAACTCAGCGTTATAATCATACGCAGGTGCTGCAGTCAAAGCTTGCTGAGAAGGATAGGACAATGAAAGAATAGAGGGAGACCTTCTAAGGGCAGTTTGATGTGGAATGTGAGACTACTGTCAGACTGAAGACATTCATAGAAGCTTTGGGGAATGATCCTAAAACTTTGAAACGCTTTTCCACAACCAATGATCCTATCGTCGAGGGCGCTATTCAGACTGAGGGGTTAGAAGTAGATGCTACTGGTATAGTTGTTGGAGGTGGCGTGGAAGAAGCTGCTGCTAAGACTGTGACTGATGAAGTCGCAGATGCTGCTGTGTTGAGCCCTTCTACAAAAGGTAGTTAGGGTGTTGGTGTTGAAGAACCGGTAGGAGGAGATGGTATGGCTACTCTGATATGAGGTATTGTGCTGGTTGTACCAAACTATTTTTTTTTTATCTTTCTGTTGTGTTGTAATATTTGGAGTGACGATATTTGAACAATGGTTAACTTACTTTGGACTTGAGCCGTGAACTTGTGATTGCTTTGAATTGCTGATGTAGGCTGTACTGAAACTGGTTTGTGTTGAACTTGATTTGTACTGAATTGCTGTATTGAATTGCTGATGTTTGCTCTGAACTTGATTTGAATTAGTTTATGTTGAACTTGATTATCTGATATATGTTGTACTAAAACTTCTTGCTTGTAGTTGAGTTGTATAAGTGTATCTGTGTTTGTTGGAAGTATAAAATGCTTGCAAAAGGATAGAACCTTGAAGAGCTTCGAGGTCGTTTCCCGAATGTCAGTCGAGGGATGGGCATAATACGTAGGTGATACCAAGGAATTTACTGGACTTCGAAGGCCTTACGCAAAATAAAGTAGATTGTGGTCGCCCCCAATGCATTCTCAAGGGTCCAGTCTGTCGACCATTCGTGCCCCTCAAGTTTGTTTGAATTTGGAGACTTGAAAAATTTCAAGGTCGGCTCCAAGTATTAGTGAGGTCGAAGGGTTGACATGACACTTAGGTTAAGCTAAGAAATTTACTGAACTTTGAAGGCCTGAGCTTAGTCGAAGCAGAACGTGGTCGCCCCCAATGCATTCTCAAGGGTCCAGTCTGTCGACCATTCGTGCCCCTCGAGTTTGCTCGAAATTGGAGACTTGAAATTTTTTAATGTCGCCTCTAAGTATCTGTCAGGTCAAAGGGTTGACATGACACTTAGGTTAGGCCTAGAAATTCACTGAACTTCGAAGGTCTGAGCCTAGTCAAAGCATAACGTGGTTACCCCTAATACATTCCCGAGGGTCCGGTCAGTCGACCATTCGTGCCCCTTGAGTTTACTCGAAATTGGGGACTTGAAGATTTACTGGAAGACATGATGCGAAGTTCTGAGGAAATAAAATGTTCATTGATTATTCTATATTTACATCAGGTGGACAAGGAGGAGGTTGTAGCCTTTTGTATGATACTAGTTACATTGTATTCCATGGATTAGGTAGAGGCTCTTCGTCTTCTATCATAAGGTAATATGAACTCTTGTTGGTTTTGTTACACACGACATAAGGTCTTTCCCTGGATTCAGCTAGCTTGCCGACATTTTGAGGCTTCGAAGACTATGTGACACGTTGAAGTACAAGATCTCTAATATTGAAATTGCGTGGTCAAACTCTCTTGTTGTATGACTTTTGGAGGGAGAAATGATACCGAACAAGATTAGCGATGGCTCAGTCTCTGGTTTCGTCAATCAACAACATATTGTATCCGAGTTCAAACTCATTATCTTCGTCTAGGAGGTTAGGATCACGTGTGGGCACTTCAAATTGAGTGGGTAGCACTGCTTCGGTACCATAGGCCAAAATGAAAGGTGTGCAACCCTTCGCCTTTCGTGGTGTTGTTCGATAGGCCCATAGGACATGCTGTAGTTCTTGAACCCATCATACTTTCTTCGCATCGACACGCTTCTTGTTACTGTCGACTATTGTTCTATTGATTGCTTTGAACTGACAATTGCCTTGGGGGTAGTAAGGTGTTGAGGGGTAGAGGATGATGTTGTACTTCTTGAGGAAATTTTTGACTTTATTCCCAACAAATTATGGACCATTATCACATCGAATAATATGAGGGCAGCCAAAGCGTGTAATAATGTTCTTCCATAGAAATTTGATGACTTCTTCTCTGGTTCAACATAAAGGCACGGCTTTGGCCCATTTGGTAAAGTAATCTGTTGCCACAAGAACATTTTTACGGCAACCCGATACTTTAGGAAAAGGAACCACAAGATCGATGGTCCAGCGCTTGAATGGCCAAGAGACTTGACTAAAATGGAGGTATTGCGAAGGGCTATGGATGTCGTGGGCGTGATATTGGCATTTGTCACAGTTTTTGGCGTACTCCTCAGCTTGTATCTTCATATTGGGCCATAATAGACCTTAGGAGATGGGTCGAAGGGTCATAAACTAGCCAGCAGTGTGAGCACCGCAGGTACCTTCGTGGAGTTTGACAAGAATTTTAGAGGCTTCGTTTTAAGATAAGCATCGGAGGAGGATGCCATTTGGGGATTTGCAACATAATTTACCTTTGGGAATGGTGTATCTACGACAGTTCTCTAATAATGACCGTTTGTCTTTGGGGCCGTCTGGTAGGGTAGAACTGTTAAAGTAGGCGAGAAATGGTATTCTCCAATCGTCTGGATTGAGACTCTCGCCCCCAGTATTGATGACATTGACTTCCATCTGGTCGATACTTGGGTGTTTGAGTACTTTGATATGGAGAGTTCAAGATTCGAACTGGGCTAACATAGCTGCTATGTAGGCGAGGGCATCTGTATGTCTATTTTTTCCTCGGGGGTAGTGAGTAATATAATATTTTTCAGAAAAACGGTCCATGCGCTAGCGGACAAGAGCAACATGCTCAGCCATGCGACCGTTGACCTGATATTACCCGGTGTATTGTCTCTGAACAAGTTGGGAATCTGTGAAAACTGCCAGTTTTGGGACACTAAGATTGAGTGCGAGGTCGAGGCCATAGATTAAGGCTTCGTACTCAGCTTCGTTGTTGGAGAATTCAAAGTTTAACTTGACTGTCTTTCAATTCGATCATTGGTAGGTGTAACCAGGACGATACTAATCCCCTAACCATTAGGTCCAGCGGATCCATCTATGAAGAGACGCCAGCCTGTGTTAGGGTTGCATGGGTTGGTCTGTTCGGGCTAGTCTTCTGATAGGTCATCCTCGTGTTCCTCCCAATCGACATCTTCGACTTGGAAATCAGCAAGGAAATCAATAACTACTTGGCCCTTTTGGGATACCTGCCTCTCAAATGTGATATCATGTACGACAAGATAAATGGACTACTATTGTATCTGTCTAGATTTATCTTTTTTGTTGAGTACTTCTCGTAGGGGATAACTTGTGATAACGCGGATAGGGTAAGCTTGAAAATATGGTTTGAGTTTTCGAGAAGTGTAGACGAGTGCGAGGGGCAAACGCTCAATTTTTGCGTATCGAGTTTCTGCAGGTATTAGGGTTTTGCTGATAAAGTATACGGGTTTCTCGATGTTAGATTTGAGTCGAATGAGGACTGAACTGATAGAAGTGTCGGTGACCGCGAGGTATAAAGAAAGCGTTTTTCCTTCTATAGGCGTACTGATAATGAGTGGTCGACCGAGGTATGTTTTAAGTTCGAGAAAGGCCTATTCACAGTTGGGTGTCCAATTGATCTCAGGGTTGTTTTTCGTTTTGGCCTTGTGGAAACCTTGATCGCGTAAGAGAGAGAAGAGCCAAGCACGGCGGTCTGGAGATTTCAAAATAAAGAGGTTAAGGGCCACTATCTTGCCAGCTATCTTTTGGAAATCTTTTTTGGTTCGAGGAGAAGGCATGTCGATGAGGGCTCAGATATGAGTAGGCTCAATTTTGATACCTCATTTACTGATGAGGTGGCCTGAAAATTTGCTAGACAAAACACCAAACTGGCATTTGTCCAGGTTGAGTTTCATGTTGTATGCTCGAAGTATCGAGAAGACTTCGGTTAGGTCCTGGATATGGTTCTATTTTTGGAGGCTCTTTCATAACATATCGTCGATGTAAACTTCAACCCTCTTGCCAAGTAAGGATTTAAACATAGTTGTAACAAGACGTTGGTAAGTGGCGCCCGCATTTTTAAGGACGAAAGGCATGACGTTAAAACAGTAAAGGCCTTGCTCAGTAATAAAAGAATTTTTATGTTGATCCTCGGGGATGAGGGGTACCTGATTGTAACTCGAAGCCACGTCCATCATCGATAGTCGCTCATGTTCAACAGTGGAATCCAGGAGGACTAAAATGGTCGGGAGGGGAAAGCTGTCCTTCGGTGTGTGTTTGTTGGGGTCAGTGAAGTCGACGCAAATTCTGATCTTGCTATTCATTTTAGGAACTGCAACAATGTTAGATATCCAATCAGCGTACTTGACATCATTGATGAAACCCGTAGCTATGAGCTTGTCAACCTCAAGGTTTATAGCTTCTCAAAGTCGTGGGACCAAACTACGCTTCTTCTACTTTACTGCTGTAGCGTGAGGGATGAGGTCGAGGCAATGACATGCTAAATTTGGGTCGAAACCGAGCATCTCTTAAAACGTCCATTTAAAGATATCTTTGTTGGCTCGAAGGAAGTCGATTAGTTCGAGGCGCTCAACCTCGTCTAGAAAGGAACCAATGAGCGTACCTCGACCAGGACCATCGAGTTCAATATAGACAGTGGGTTTAATAGGTATGGTAATTGATGTCACGGGTATGGGGGTCAAGAGAGGCATTGATTGCTATAGTTGTTTGACAAGTTTTTGGGTCTGATCGATCTTCGGATGTTCACATTAGCGGGCGAGGCATTGGAAGCCTTTCAGGCTCCACGTACCACAGGGGGTAGTAAAACAAAGGGTCTGATGGTAGGTCAAAGGTATGGCGCGCATGGCATGGAACCAGCCGTGCCCAAGCATACCGAGATATTCAGATTTCTTATCAATGACAAGAAGACTGGTTTGGAATGTGACTGGGTTGGTAGTAATTGGAAGGCTAATTTGACCAACAACGACTTCGGTAACCCCGTTAAAACATTTCTATTCGACATTGGCAGCAATGATGAGGTCTATTTTGTTCATGGTTTGAACGGTTTGAAGGAAAAGTACAACAACTGCACTTCCCGTATCGATAGGCATGGTGTGGAAAATGAGGTGTTCGATTTTAATCATAATGACTAATGGGTCAGAATGGGGAAAATAAGCATGCGACGTGCCGCAGTCGATAAATGAGATGCCCTCGGGTCGGGGATATTGACTTGATTATAACAGGAGGGTGGGTAACTTCTCCTGGTTAGAAAGTTTGCAGTATTCTACAACACGCTTGCGCTTGCTTTTAGAACAACCGATGTTGATATTATTTACCTCGATGAAATGAACTTGGTAGATGTGTACCTCGGCTGGGCCAGCAGCAAGGGCGGGTTGAGGTTTATGGTACGACCGGTCGAGGTAACTAGGGAGGTCAGCAACATACTGATGTAGACGACTCACTTTGAGGATTATTTTGAGAGAGCGCTGCAGGGAAAAATATTTTTTGGTGTGGTGGCAGTTGCACTTATGGTTATGGCAGTAAGGTTGACCTTGTTTGAACTTGATGGGGAAAGGGGTACGCCATATGGGGTTCGCCTGGATCTTTGGTAGAAGGGTGTTGATAGGAGCAGTAAGCTTGGGTAAGACCGACTTCAGCCATTTTTTGCGGGCTTCTGTAGTGTCGTCAGTATGGGGGCGTTTACGGCTCTCAGTCTCATATGAGATAGGAGCGATCAGAGGCGTAGAAGGTGTAGAAGGTGGCCCCTATCGAGATTTGTTCTGTTGATTGGTAGATGAAGTTGCACCTGGTGATTGGACTCACAGAGGCGCTCGAGGTCGATGTATCCATTTACTTTGGATAATATCTCCTCGAGGGTTCAAGGTTTGTGGAGTACGATGTACTCCTTGACCCGGCTGTTATCTGGCAACACATTGGAAAAAGCGATGATGAAGTTCGCACAGTCGAGGTTCTAGATCTTGCGCGACTCGTCGAGGAATCTCTTGGTGAAGGCCTCAAGGGTTTCACTGGGGGGTTTTTTAAAATTGAAGAGGGTATCGACCTGGACTTTACAGTCCTTGTTGAAGGTAAATTGGGCGATGAAAAGGTTAGATAACTGCTCGAAGTTTTGGATGGAGCCGTTAGGGAGGCTATGATGCCACCGCAGAGGGCTATCTGTTAGGCTGATGGGAAATAATCGGCACAACAGGTGGTTAGCAGTGGAGTATAAGCTTAAGGTGCTTTGGAACTCAAGGATGTAGGATTGGGGGTCGGTGTAATGATACTTGCCAATTTTGGGGGCATAAAAGTTTGGAGGTACCTAGATAGCGAGGAGTTTGGGGCAAAGGGGATTATTTAACCGCCTCCATGAGCTTGGCGTGGGGCTCGCACTGATTCGGAGGGCAGGATTGATTTTATGGTCGAAGTCCTGCTGTGTAATATATGCAAGATGAGGAGGGGATTTTTGAGGTCACTGGGGAAGAGGCCAAATATTCGGCTTATGCTCAGTGCTGCGCTCCCCAAGTCATTCTCGAACAGGACGGCGTCAAGGTTGTCTGGCAGTTCGAAGGGTGAAATTAGATGAATCCTCCGTGAGGTGTATGTCAAGGTGGATTGAGCCGGTAGGGAGGATTGTAGGGGGGGAGCACCCTCAGCTCCAAGATGGACTGGGGGTACATCGGGATGTGGGTGGGGCCCCAGTCGGGCGCGAGCAGAGACGCGCGATGGGACGGGTGCTCAAAATACTGAGGAAACATCTTGAGGCTGATATTGTCGAGGGCACGATACTGTCTATCGGCATCGTCCAAACAGTATTGCCGTTCAGCTTCGACCTCTTATCTGCGCTCATTGCACTCCTGGTGTAATTGCTTCTATGACGCTCCTCTCGGCTTGAGCGAATTATTGTGTCAGAAGGGCAAGCTGGGCGGCCACTCCATCGACGGAGTTACCAGAATGGGTGACTGTAAAGCGGAGGGTGGGGGCCATTGTAGGTGGCTAGTAGGATCAGGAAAAGGGAAAAGGCAGGACATGGCATGGGGATAATGGTAGGATGGGAAAGCACAGACGACACCAAATGTAGGGGCCTAACTTCGTGGGGAAGGAAGTTGACTCTTACACTACGAATATTATCTTCAATCAAAGGATCCAGGAATATTATCTTCGACCAGGTCTGGCATGACCCAGTCCAAGCCTTTGGTGCCAAAGAACCTTATTTACAGTTCGACCGCTTTTTGCCCTATTCAACGGTCTCTGGCATGCCCCATCCTCCTCTGATAACGAGTGTTGGGTGTGATATCTATGATATTTCACGTAATAAAGAAGAAGAAATTGAAGATGGAGAACTTATAGAATTACCTCTTGATAACCCATATTTATACCTTCATTCAACTTATTTATTATACCGTAATCACCACTACCTCTTAATTACCCTCCTTTATTACCTCCGTCGAAACTGTAAACATTCCACAGTCAACCTCTCAGCTTCCAACGTTTAACCTTTTAGTCAACCTCTTGTGATCTTGTTCATAAACCATCGCCTACATTCTAACGTATTCGACATCTGGATCTATATTGTTCGACACTTCGATCTAGATTACAATTTTCTAACGGTCGCACCTAAATAAGTTCGACATTCGAGGAACCATTGTCACGCAAAAATTATTGTCGTCTACGTGTTCATCTCACTTACACACAAACAATTCGATATTACAATTCAACAGTCATTTCATAAAATTCCATCTTCATTCGGGTAGATGCCCTTACGCAAATAAAAAAACAGTCAACATCAACAGAAAACTACAACCATTCTTACCTACAATTGCACGCTAATACTTTTACCACACTCAATAAGCCCCTACTTGCAAATGGAGCATTCCTTGCAGAGTTTAGCCTCAACATCCTTAATACGATCTTCCCTGTCCACCAGATCCTCAGCTATCAATTCAAGGAAGGAGAGCCGATTACTGGCGATCGGGCTCAGCCACACCCTCCACCAGTACACATAAGACATCCCACTGATTGGCTCTTCTGGTTCCATTTCAACCAAGTCGGGCATAACCCAATCAAGGTCTCGATCGCCAAAGAACCTCTACTTCAGTTCGAGGGTCTTCTCCTGGATGCGAAGCTCTCTTGCTGCATTCATTTATGATACCTAGTGTTAGGAGCGTTTCCACTGCTTCGGGAAGAAGATGTAGACATTTTACTCAGGGAAGAAGGTACAGATGTTTGAAGTTCTCTCAAAACACCCTACTTATACTTGAAGGTTGATACAATTAAATCCCTTGTTAATCTCAACCCCCATTAATCACAATCTTTAATTAGCCTTCTCGGAATTGCAACAATCTCCCAGTCAAACTTTCCTCATTCCCAAGCCCAACCATTTTCTCAGTACGTGCCCTCTACACCAGTTTCTGAGGCCCCTGCTGAGAGGGGGCAAATATAGTAGCCTACTCGCAGGCTTCTTGCTCTAGTCAATACTCAAAGGCTACATCGTACCCGATGACCCGAAGCCTAATAAACTCATAATCATGCCCTCTGAGACTATACAAACATTCGACTGAGAACAGGCTTCGACCATGGTCGTACGTGGGAGAAGGAAAACATGTCAAACAACCAGCTCACCAGACAGAACGGCAGAGCACGCCACTCGACAACTGCAGTATCAGATCTAGCAACCACAATGTTAGAACCAACAAGCTACGACATCAGGAACAACGGCTACAGTGTCAGACCCGACAGTTACGGCGTCAGAACCGACTCCGGATATAAGTCCGTTATCTGGCGGATACTCTTGTAATTTGACCTCTCATGATGACTCAACCCTTCCTATGTTCTATAAATAGGAGGGAGGGAGAATGATGGAGGGGTTAGAAAAACTCTTCCCACAGACCTCGAATTTTACCTTCAAATTCCCTGTAATCACTTTGTACTCGAAACTTCGACTCCTCGGTCTTTATATCAGTACTCTTAAAAATTCTCATCAGAGGTCGTGAAATAACCCATTCTAGGCCTCCACACAAGTAAACTGCCAGTAGATTAGTGTTATTACTAATTATATGTTTGAATCCTTTGATTGAAGATAATATTCGTAGTGTAAGAGTCAACTTTCTTCCCCACGAAGTTAGGCCCCTACATGCTCGAATGAACTAGCTTGTCGAAAGGTGAATGTAGACTTGAGAATATTGAAAACTACAAGTTGGTACCAAAATAAAACAAAACATGAAGTGCACAGGACTTCAAGGTCACCCCTATATATTTTTATCGGCAGGTTTGATCCTATACAAAGCGTGATGTGGTCGGCCCCAATGCATACCCAAGTGTCCGGTATGGCGACGATTCATGCCACTCGGGAGTGCTCAGATTGGAACCTTGAAATACTTTGAAGTCACTCCCATGTATCAGTCAGGTCGAAGGGTTGGCTGGATCCTTAGATTTTCCCAAATCAAGAAGTTCACAGGACTACGAGGTCGCCCTCAGGTATTTTTATCTGCGGGTTTGAGCCTACACGAAGCATAATATGGCCAGCCCCAATGCATCCCCGAGTGTTCGGTCTGTTGACCATTCATGCCGCTCGGGAGTGCTTGAATTAGAACCTTGAAAAACTCCGAAGTCGCCCCCAAGTATCAGTTAGGTCGAAGGGTTTACTGGATATTTAGGTTTGCCCAAATCAAGAAGTTCACAGAACTTCAAAGGTCACCCCAGGGTATTTTTATCCACGGGTTTGAGCCTACACGAAGCATAATGTGGTAGGCCCCAATGCATCCCCAAGTGTCTAGTTTTTCGACCATTCATGCCACTCGGGAGTGCTCAAATTGGAACCTTAAAAAACTCTGAGGTCACCCCCAAGTATCAGTCAGGTCAAAGGGTTGACTGGATACTTAGGTTTGCCCAAATCAAGAAGTTTATAGGATATATGAGAGGATGCACAAGAGTGAAAATATGTATATTGATTATATTGTAGTTATATCAGTTGTGAGAGAGGGTGGTCGTGGTTTGTTCTATGAGACTAACTGCATCGTCTTCCAAAGATTGGGTAGGGGTTCCTCAGTTTTAGTCATCAGGTAATACGATCCTTTGTCAGTTTTATCGTACATGACATATGGTTATTCCAGAGAATTGGCTAAATTGTCGGTATTGCGAGATTTCGAAGAGGGTGTGACTCGTTAAAGTACCAAATTACCTATATCGAAACTTCGTGGTCGAACCTTTTGATTGTAGGGTTTATGGAGAGAGATCTGATATGGTCCGAGGTTAGCTAAGGCATGGTCTTTGGTCTCGTCAATCCATAACATATTGCATCCGAGCCCGAACTCATTGTCTTCATCGGGAAGATCAGGGTCACATGTGGGTATCTCAAGTTGAGCAAGAAAAACAGCTTCAGTACCGTAGGCTAAGAGGAAAGGAGTACTGCCAGTCACCTTGCGGGGTGTGGTGCGATAAACCAAGAGTACATGTTATAATTCTTGAACCCAACGCCCTTTCTTCTCATCGACGCATTTCTTAAGACCATCGACTATAGTTTTGTTGATTGCTTCGACTTAACCATTCCCTTGTGGGTAACAGGGTGTGGAAGGGGAGAAGATGATATTATATTTGTTAAGGAATATTTGAACCTTGTTTCCCATGAACTGTAGACCATTATCGTATCGAATCATGTGTGGGCAGCCGAAACGTGCAATAATATTTTCCCATAGGAACTTGGTGACCTCTTCTTCCCTTGTTCGACATAAAGGTACTACCTCGACCCATTTTGTTAAATAGTTTGTGGTGACTAAAATATGTTTTCTGCTACCCAATGTTTTGGGAAAAGGGCTCACTAATTCAATGGCCCATCTCTTGAATGGCCAAGCGACTTGGCTGAAGTAGAGTTCTTGGGAGGGTCTTCGATTGCTATGGGCGTGACATTGGCATTTGTCATAATTCTTCACATACTCTTCGACTTATTTCTTCATATTTGGCCAGAAAAATCCTGTGTGATTGCACGGAGAACCATGGATTGACCAGCGGTATGGGACCCGCATTTACCTTCGTGAAGTTTAGTATGGTTGCAACTTACATTGGGATATGCAATAGAGGTGTATGCCATTTGGATATTTACGGTGTAGACCGCCTTTAAGGATAGTATACCATCGACAATTGTCCAATAACGAACATTTGGCTTTTGGGTCCTCTGGTAAAGTGTAACTGTTGAAGTATGCAAGGAAGGGTATGCGCCAATCTTCAGGATCAAGACTCTCGCCCCCAATATTGCTGGTGTTGATTTCCATTTTGTCGATACTTGGGCGTTCGAGTACTTTGATATTGAGGGTTTGAGATTCAGACTGTCCTATCATGGTGACGATGTTAGCGAGGGCATCGGTATGTCTATTTTTGCCTCGAGGGTAATGTGTAATCAATGATTTTTCAGGGAAATAATCCATGTGCTGGCGGACGATTGCTGCGTACTCAGCCATGCGACCGTTTACTTGGCTTTTACCAGTGTACTATCGCTAAACGAGCTGGTAATAAATAAATATGGCTAGTTTGAGGACACCAAGTTTGAGGGCGAGATCGAGACCATGTATCAAAGCTTCGTATTCAGCTTCATTGTTGGTACATTCAAAATTTAACTTGAGGGCCTTTTCGATTCGGTTGTTTGAAGGTGTGACCAGGACGACACCTATCCCATAACCATTTGGTCTTGTAGATCCATCTGTAAAGAGACGCCAGCCGGTGTTAGGGTTCCAAGGGTCATTCTATTCGGGCTGATCTTCAGGTAAATCATCTTCGTATTCTTTCCAGTTGATATCTTCGACCGGGAAGCTGGCAAGGAAATCGGCGACTGCCTGGCCCTTTTGAGAGACTTATGTTTTAAAGGTTATACCGTGTTCACCGAGGTAGACGGACTATTATTGTACCCGTCGGGATTTATCTTTCTTACTAAGGATTTCTCGTAGAGGATAGCTGGTGATAACACGTATGTGGTGTGTTTTGAAGTATGGTTTGAGCTTTCGTGAAGTATAGACAAGAGTAAGGAGCAGTCGTTCGAGTTTGATATATCATGTTTCAACCGGGGTCAGATTCTTGCCAATGAAGTAGATGGGTTTCTCGGTAATGGCTTCAATTTGGATAAGGACCGAGCTAATTGAAGTCTCGGTGACCGGAAGATATAAGGTAAGCACTTCACCTTCGACCGGAGTTCTCATGGCAGGTGGTTGGCCAAGGTAAGTTTTGAGTTCGATAAAAGCTTGCTCGCATTCGGGTGTCTACTTAATTTCAGGGTTTCTCTTTTTGGTTTTATGAACACCTTGGTCGCGCAAGAGGGGGAATAGCCAAGCGCAACGGTAAGTAGATTTAGAGATAAAGCAGTTCCGGGATACTATTTTGCCAGTAACCTTTTGGTCATCTTTCTTGGTTCTGGGAGAGGGCATATCAAGGGGGGCTCGAATTTGGGTAGGGTCTATCTCGATGCCTCGTTTGCTAATGAGGTGACCCAAGAACTTTTCAGAGGATACACCGAATTGGCACTTGGTTGAGTTTAATTTCATGTTTTATGATCAAAATATCAAAAAGACATCAGTTAAGTCGTGTATATTGGTATGTTTTTGGAGACTTTGATACAACATGTCATCAATATAAACTTTGGCTGACTTACCAAGCAGAGGTTTGAACATAGTGGTAACAAGACTCTGGTAAGTGGCACCCACATTTTTGAGGCCGAAGGGCATCACATTAAAATAGTAAAGCCCTTGTTCAGTGATAAACAAAATTTTAAGTTGATCTTTAGGGAGGAGGGGTACCTTGCTGTAACCCGAAGCCGCGTTCATCATATATAGGCGTTCATGTCTGGCTTCCACATTCAAAAGCACGAAAATGATCGGGAGAGGAAAATTATCCTTCGCCGTATGCTTGTTGAGATTGGTGAAGTCGACGTAGATTCGAATCTTGCCATTCTTCTTAGGGACAATGACAATATTCGAGATCTAATTGGCGTACTTGATTTCTTTGATAAACCCAGCGGCTAAGAGTTTTTTTACCTCGAGGTTTACTATTTCATGAATCCTCAGTGCCAAAGTACGTTTCTTCTATTTTACTGCTGTAGATTTATGGATGAGGTCAAGTCAATGGCACGCTAGGGTGGAGTCAACGCTGGGCATCTCATAGAATGACTAAGTGAAGACATCTTTATTTGCTCGAAGGAACATTGTGAGTTCGTGGATTTTGGCGACATCCAAAAGACTGCCTATGAATGTTCCTCGACCAAGGCCGTCGAGTTCGACATAAATAGTAGGCTCGACAGGTGTGGTAGGAGGGGTTGAGGTGTTGGGGAGAGAGAGATGCAACGATTGTTATAACTTCAATAGTTTCCTTGTAAGGTCAATTTTGGGATGCTCACATGAGAGAGCTAAGCGTTGGGAGCCTTTTATGTTCCACGTTCCACATGGGGTTGCGAAACGCAATATCTGGTGGTAGGTAGAAGGTATGGCTTTCATGGTATGAAGCCAATCACGCCATAGAATGCCCAGATATTTAGATTTCTTATCGATGACTAGAAAACTGGTTTGGAGGGTAATTGGACTGGTGGTGACGGGGAGGCTAATACGGCCGACGGCAACCTCAGTAGCACCGTTAAAACATTTGAGTTCGACGTTGGGTGGTGTAATGAGATTAGTTTTATGCATAGCGCAAACGGTTTGGAGGAAGAGTACGTCCGCTGCACTGCCCATATCGATGAGCATCGTATGGAGGACGAGGTGCCCGACCTTAATTATAATGACCAAGGGGTCTAAATGGGGAAAGTGGAGATGAGAAGTACTATAATCGATGAAGGATATACCATCAGGTCGGGGGCGGTGGCTAGATTCGGGTAGAAGCACGGGAAGTTTTTGTTGATAGGTAAGCTTATAATATTCTTTGACTCGTTTGCGCTTACTTCGGGTATGGCCACTGTCGATGCTATTTACTTCTATTAGGTGAAGTTGAAAGATATGTACTTCAGCTGGGTTAGTATTCAGAGCGGGTTGGGGCTTGAGGTATGACCCATCGAGATAACCAGGAAGGTCGGCAACATATTGGTGTAGTCGACCTGCTTTAAGAATCATTTCAAGTGAACATTGCAAAGCGTAACACCTATTTGTAGCAATTGCATTTATGTTTTTGGCAGTAGGGCTCGTCCTTTTAGATCTTGATGAGGAAAGGAGTGCGCCAGATAGGATCAGCCTAGATGAGTGTGAGAAGGGTACTGATAGGAGCAGTGAGTTTGAGTAGAACGGGCATGAGACATTTTTTACAGGGTTCAGAAGATTGAGCGTCGAAGTAGGGGCGTTTGCGGCTATCATTCTCTTAAGAAATGGGAGTGACCATAGGTGTATTTGATGGTCGAGGTTTGTTGAGGTTAGTGGTTGAGGCTTGTTCCTGACGATTAGATTTGCGAAGATGTTCGAGGTTGATGTATCCGTTAACCTTAGATAGCATTTCCTCGAGGGTTCGTGGCTTTTGGAGCACGATATACTCCTTAATGCGGTTGTGGTCAGGCAGGGCGTTGGATTAGGTGAGGATGACATTCATGCAATTGAGGTTTTCGACTTTGTATGATTCATTGAGAAAATACTTTATGAAGTTTTCAAGCGTCTCAGTGGGTGATTTGTAGAGATTGAAAAGGGCATATACCCAAAATTCATGGTCTTTATTGAAGGTGAAATGGGAGATGATAAGGTTCAAAAGTTGTTCAAAACTTCGGATAGAGCCATTAGGGAGGCTGTGGTACCACTTTAGAGGGCTGTTAGTAAGGCTGGTGGGAAATATGTGGCACAAGATGTGATTGGCTATGGAATGTAGGCTGAGAGCATTCTGAAACTCGAGGATATGAAATTGGTGGTCGATATTGCGGTATTTGCAGATTTTTAGGGTATGGAAATTTGGAGGCACCTCAACAGCGAGGAGCTTCAGGGAAATGGGGTTATTTAATCGACTTCACGAGTTCGGGATTGGGCTCGCGCTGATGCAAATGGTGGCATAAATTTTTTGGTCGAGCTTCTACTGTGTGAGGTAAGAAGATCGAGGGGGAGTACGCTGGGGTCGAGGGTGGTAAGGTCACGGGTTAGGGGTATGCTCGGTGCTCTGTTATCTGAGGCGCTCCTAAGCAGGGTGCCGTATGGGGTGTCGAGAAGTTTAAAGGGTAGAATCGGAAGAATCCTTCATAATAGGGATACCAAGATGGATCGAGCCGGTAGGTATGGCAGTGGGGGCACTCTCGGCACCGAGGTGGACCGAAGGGACCTCGATTTGGGGGTGGGGTCCAAGTCGTGCGCGGGTTGAGACACGCGAGGGGGCGGGTACCCGTGAAGGCATAGGAGCGTCCTGGGTTTAAAATTGTTGTAGTTCC
The DNA here is from genome assembly GCA_014058105.1 of Kingdonia uniflora. Classification (NCBI taxonomy): domain Eukaryota; kingdom Viridiplantae; phylum Streptophyta; class Magnoliopsida; order Ranunculales; family Circaeasteraceae; genus Kingdonia; species Kingdonia uniflora. Next base: position 1,943,277 of record JACGCM010002238.1, on the reverse strand, counting down.
TGAACTGTGTGGCGCAGTTCGTCCATGGCTCGATGTTACCTATCATTGTCGTCTAAATGGGATTGTCACTTTGCCTCAAGTTTCTGATGGCGATCCTCACGCTCAATACGTAACTAGTTATTGCGGCTTTCTCGGCTTGAGCAAATTGTTAGCTAATGATGGCAAGTTAGGCTGCTATTCCATCAGTGGAGTTGCCGATGATTGCGGAGGTGGAATGAAGAGTGGGAGCCATGAGATATGGCTATCGGGGAAAGGGAAAAAAGGATTGGAAGAGGTGGGTGTAACAAAGATGGCACCAAATGTAGGAGCATAATTTTGTAGAGAGGAAACTTCTCCCTTACACCTCGAGAGTTATCTTCGACTAGGGATTTTGACAATTATATAAGATAATAATAAACTAGATTACTACACTAACATACTTGAGTGGAGTCCATGAATTGGGGTTCTCCACGACCTCTAGCGAGGATTTGAATGGAAGATTATACAAATATTGATTTAGGTGATAGTTTGAGTTGAGAGAAGGTTACAGGGTATTTGAAGGTGATATTGAGAGGGTTTTAGGCAGATTTTTTCTAACCTCTTCACAGTGTTCCTTCCTTTCTATTTATAGGAGATAGAAAAAGGGTGAGTCACTATGTGAGGTCAAATTACATGTATATACTTTGGGGCAACTGTCCATTCGTGAAGTCGGTTCTGACACTGCAGCTGTCTAGCAGCTTGTTTTTACTATTCTGTCTGGTGAGCTAGCTGTCAGCTGCGTCTGCCTACGACCATATATTTCTATGGTCGAAGTCATTATGGAATTAATGTTGACTGACTGTCTTTGGCTTTGGCTTTGACTAACTTCGATGATGCCTTCGACTGTTAGATTAATCTCGGAAGGCTTCATGGAATTCGATCTTGCCTTGTTGGGCTTCGAGGCTCTTTTTAGGCTTCGATGTAGCCTTCCAGTATTCGACTAGTACTGGAAAGCTGCGAGTAGGCTACTACAAGTTTAACTTTAGTCAGAAAAGGGCTAGTTGGGATCTCTAAAATCTAAATTCCTCACTGAGACAATATACTTGTAGGATTAACCTATTTTTAGCCTCTATAAGACAAGCAAGGAAAAATGTAAAAAATATGAGAAACTGCGACCACGACCAACCAACGATCGCTGCCATCTAAGGCAAGGAGATTAGAGATCGCCGAACATCAATTTTCAAAAGTCACAATTTTTTGACATAAATCCCTAGGCGGTCTAGTAAGATTAAATCTTCAACAAGTGTACGAGCAATGTTGCGAGGGTGAACTGGGGGGTGGGTAGTTATGACATTTTAGAATGAGTGTTTCTTTATTTAATGTTTTGTTCCCCTCCTCCAAAACTAGTTTTTGTTTTTGAAAGGTTTTGGAAAACTTGAAAATTGAGTTTGTATCTCTAAACTTCAGCTTTCTTGTTAATAAAAGTTAGATCTTTTTCTTCAATTATCTGGGATTGTTAAGATGTTGAAGGGTTAATCCCCACATACTAGATCTGAGGGGGATGCCCTATAGGTATATGCTAGGATTTTCTTGCAGGTGATAGGTCTAAACTAGAGGAGATCTTAGATCACTCTTTAGGGTTGTTTTTCAGATCTTCTAACTCAACAAGTTAGAAAGTATAGAGCAATTCTAACCTAGAGAGAAATCAATTTTCTGGATAAGGGGCTAATTTTTTAGTCTACTTAGTGACCTCTAGATCAAGAATTTATTTGTATCTTCTAATAAGGAATGACACACCCTAGGTCAGCACCTAGAGTTTAAGCTTAGACCTTGACGGATTGAGCTGTCTAATTTGTTCCTTGCAGAGAAATCTAAAAAAAACTCTGAACCCCTCGAATTCGATTTAAAAAGAGAATTCGAGGAGAAGATCAAAAACCAAATATTTAGACATAATATGCTAATATATGGCTGAATTCGAAGGCCTAGTTAACCTTAATATTAGAAAAAGATCTAACTTCTAGGTCAGATAGAAATCCATGATTAGGTTTAATGTAAGGTTTATATATATATATTTTAGTTTTAAAGGTTAAATTAGTTGTTGTTAGAATATGATTTTTTGTCAGATTGACCTAGGCTTTGGGTTTGCTGAATTTTAGGAACACTTGAAAAATAAATCAGGAGATAGGGCCCCCGCGAAACTGCGATCAGTAATTATTTACCTTGTACCAAATGAGATCATTAGCCACTGAGCTCTCTTGTCCCTAGTTAGCCTAAATACCTGACAATTGCATTGTTTTTGTTCTTTAAGGTTGTTGGTTAAATCGATCTCTGGTTCGAATTGCTCTTCGCTTTCACACTTTATAGGTATATTTCGCTAACGAGAGTGATAAAAAGCATTTAAAGGTTGCGATACCCCAGCCTAGGACTAAAATATAATCTCTTTATTTAGTTATTTTATTAGTAATTTTTAATATAAAAAATGGAAACAAAATTAGATAACTTGTTTTATTTGTTCATAGAATAGCCTATTATTAGTAATTACTTATTATTATAATACTAGTAGTTTATTATTATCACTAATAATAAAAGTAGTAGCATTTCATCTTATAATTGTCAATATCTAGAAAAATTAGTAATCGTATCCAATTTTTAGAGTAGAAATTAGGTATACTCTTAGGTTAGTTTTTGTAGTTTATGAGAGGTTGGTCTCGTGAGAGAACACGCTTAAATCGTGAAGACCCGCCCTTACTTACTCTACGGTCACTAGGAAACCCTGTAGTTGGGATAAACAACAACAACTGTTAGAACAAGTTATAGACCAACGCCACCCAAAACCCTAACTGAACATTCCAGTCATGGACTCAGGACAAATAACTCCTGCATCACTTTGCCCATGCTTCTAGATGGAGCTCAACGATTTGAGATAAAGATCAACATTTTTGTTGCCTTTCCCTCTTGCAATGGTCATGATCATGATGTCCCCTTTCTCCACCTTACTTAGTTTAATGAGCTATATGCTATGATAGACTGCCGTTTGTCTAATCAAAATCTTGCTTACTTAATAATGTAGCAAACAGGTAAGTAGGGTGTCAATCCACAAAGAGGTACGTTATTCTAGGGTAAACTAAAATCTAGGGGAAATGGGGATTTGTTTTGCCAGAAATCTTGTTAAACTAGGTTTTGAAAATGAGTATTAAAGATAACTAAAACTTTAGATTCCACTCTATATTAGTATATTAGGTTTTAATTTAATTGGCTTTATGCCTTCTCCTCGAATTCTCCTTTTGGAATCGAATTCGCAAGATTTGGAGTTCTTTTCTGATCCATCCGTGAAAAACAAATAAGATAACCTAATCTGTGGGGATCTTGATTCAAACCCTAGGTTGTTGACCTAGGACTTAATCCCTCTAATTGGAAATAAGAGTAATTCCTAGGTCTAGGGGTCACTAAGTGGCTTGAGAAATCAATCTCTTATTCAAGGCATCGATCCCCCACCATGTTAGAATTGCTCTCCTCCAACCCCCTCCCCCCCAACTTGTCAGGTTATAGGGGGTTGATGAACAACCCTACAGATTAAACATATACCTTTAGGTCAGTCCTATTACCTGCGAGAAAATCCTAATATACACCTATAGAGCTTCTCTTTAGATCCAGTCTGAGAGGATTAGTCATGTAACATCTTAATAAACAATATCAATAAAGGAAATTGAAATAACTTTTATTAAATTTAAGAATAGAGTTATGAGATACAAACTCAGTTCTCAAGCTCTCGTAAACCTTGCAAAAGCGAAAAGTAAGTTTGGAGAGGAAGAACTAATCCCTAAATATAAAAATCCTGAGGTTTGAAGTATCTTAACTTCCCCTAGTCTTCTCCAATAGTGATAGACATGCATTTAATGAAGTTTTGCACTTCTTAGATCACCTCGAGATATGTGCCATAGTTTTACCACTTTCGGCCACCATCAGCCAGCGATCGCTAGTAATTTGTCTTGTACCAACGACGATCGTAGGTGGGTGGTGGCTGAAGTTGCCCTTTTTATCTAGGTTTTGTTTTACTTGATTAGAGGAATTTAAATTAGAATCCATCTACTTGTTCCCTTGTCTTAGTGATGATCTTTTATTTTCATATAGCCTAACTAGGCTAATTCTGATAAAAACTACTCTACTGAACTGCTGAAATCTCTCAGTGTGGTTCATGTGCCATTTTAGCTCTGATTTGGCCCTTTTCTTGCTAAATTGACTACAATAGAGTAGAAAACTAGAAAATGAGGTAACTAGGCAATAATTAGATAAAAGAGTCTCAAGATGGCCAAAAACACCTGTATAAAGGGCTTAAATTCTACAAAAAAAAAGTGCTTATCACGCTATGCTTCATTACAAATATTACACAGATAATTCTGTTCAGCTGTGCCACTTTCCCTTTTCTCACAAGAATAAAGCTAAGATCTAGCTGCACTCTCTACCCTTTAGAACCATTTCATCTTTTAAGATGATACAAAAGGCATTCTTGAAGAAATTCTTCCCTATTTATAAGATTAACCTTTTAAGTAATGAAATTCATACGTTTGCTTCGAAGGAGGATGACCACTTCTACGACAGCTGGGAGAGATACAAGAGTCTCTTGCTTAAATGCCCGCATCATGGAATAGATCTATGGAAGTAGGTACATGGCTTCTATAATGGTTTGTCCCAAATTAACAAACGTATGGGGGATGCTACCTGTGGAGGTTCCATAATGTGTAAGTCATCTACCGAAGCATGAGAACCATTTGAGACCATGAGCAAAAATTCGTATACCTGCTTAAAGAAAGGGTGAACCTAAGAAAGGAAGATTTTTTGAGTTAGACACTAGTACCGCTTTCTTTGCTGATATCCATTCGCAAACAAGCCTACTGTAGAAAATGAATGATGACTTCAATAAACCAACTCTGCTCATAGCTCAGTAAGAGGTAAGTAGTTACTATTACAGTATTATTCGCATACCAAACTCATGCCCTACTGTCCAGCCAGACCAGGCAGGAGGTACAAGAAGTGGAAGTTCAGGCGTTCAATACATACAACCAAGGGAATTCGAGTAATTAATTTTGATCCTTTATCTCGCAACATCTCATGTTTTCATATAGAACTGGATCACATAAGGGACGACCTGCTGGTAATTTAGACATGCAACAATCGCAATAACAAAGGTGCAATATCCTTTTTTTTTTCTTTTTTTTTTGTTATTTATATCCATATCTATTTTTTGTGCATCATGGGTAAATCATTTGCATCATATTTATTCATGCATCTTAGATCATAGTTAGTTCATGTCACATATTATAACTCTTTGTTGTGTCGTTCCTCTCAGGGATAGGCATGGTCTTATGTAAGTTAATAGTGTAGTCATTGTATAGAATCTCTTTACCTCAAAATCTGCTTTATGAAGATAGAGATTCCTGAGGAGAGTAGGGTTTTCCGGAGCAGAAATCTTGAAGTTCGTGAAGAGAGAGATTGTTAGATGCGGTAGTAGTATTGGAGAAGAAAGCAGCTTTGTCTCTTCCTTTCCTTCTAAGCTTTAATGCATTACTTCTTTAACCTACCAACTATTTGTATCATCTTCAAATCTTCATCACATAAGACCACCCACCAACCTGCTTCACCTCCTCTTTAGAGTCTTCACCATTAAAGTTCCTAGTTGCTTTTTGTACATGGCTTAAATCTTGTAACTGTGACATACTTTGGAGTTCTTCTTGAGCTCTGCATCCCCATTAAGGTAACCTGCTTGTTCCTTATCTCCTTTGCTGCCATTAATTATCCTTTCATGTTTAGTTTGGATAAGGTTTCATCCTTTAATGATGGTACTACACATTATGATTTAGTGAGATCAAGGTTGGATTAGAGAGATGATTATATAAAGATCGTAGTTTGTTGGTTATCGGCCACTAACACAGAACAATTAAAGAAAAACTGAAGAGACAAAGTGTTTTGCGATGCTGTAATACAATGCATCATTTTCTGGTTTTTCTTATATAACACAAAACATAACTGCAAAATCAAAAGTTACATCCCACGTTTTGGGATTCTAAAAACAAACAAATAAATAACTGCTACACTATTTTTAGCCACACACTGGACTAAAACTGACAGCCTAATTTCGTACTCAAACAAAAACAACTTTGCTAAAATTAAACAACTACTGGACACGACCTTCTAACAACAAGATTAACTCATCAATCTCCTCCTTAAGCTTGTTGTTCTTTACTGATGATCCGCACACCAATCCTTTCTCTCATCTCCATGAACTTCATCCTTGCTAGCGACTTTGTCAGAATATCAGCACGCTGATCTTGTGTGCAAACATGTTGGGTTTCAATCATTCCTGATTCAACACAATCTCTAATGTAGTGGAATCGGGTATCGATGTGTTTGCTCCTCTCATGATGAACTGAATTCTTGCTCAAGGCAATTGCGGACTGATTATCAATCTTCAGAACCACTTTCTTAACCTCGGTCTTTAACAAATCTGCCAACAATCGTCCCAGCCACACTCCTTGACACGCTGCTGCACAGGCAGCGATATACTCTGCTTCACAGGAAGATAACGCAACCACCTTTTGTTTTTGTGAACACCAACTAACCGGGTTTGACCCAAGGAAGAATATTACCCCTGTAGTGCTCTTCCGGTCATCAGTATCACCGGCCAGATCACTATCAGAGTAACCCAACAGCTCCAAGCTTCCTTCCTTTTTCTCATAAACGCAACCAAGATTTAAGGTTCCTTTCACGTACCGCAATATGTGCTTCACTGCGGCCATGTGCTCTGTTGTGGGCTTCTCCATGTATCTACTCACCATGCCGACAGAGAATGCCAAATCTGGGCGCGTGTGCAGTAGATATCTTAAACTGCCAACAATGCTTCGGTACAGAGTTGTGTCTACAGGTGGACTTGTGCTTTCCTTGCTCAGTTTCAAACGAGGTTCCATCGGGATTTGTGAAGGGTTGCAATCTTTCATGCCGCATTTGTCTAACACCTTTGTTGCATATGCGGACTGGTTGAGTGTGATCTTCTTAGAACTCTGACAAACTTCAATTCCCAAATAGTAGCTGAGTAACCCAAGGTCGCTCATACTAAACATCTTCTTCATCTGAGATTTGAACATGTTTATATCTTGGATACACTCTCCAGTGATGATTAGATCATCCACGTAAACTCCAACTATCAGATTCCCTTTTCCTTGGCTTCTCTTGTACACGGCATGCTCTAATGAACACCTCTCAAAACCGAGTGTTTTCAATGATTTGTCCAGTTTTGAATTCCAAGCTCTAGGTGCTTGTCGCAAGCCGTACAGTGCCTTGTGCAGTTTTAATACCTTGTGCTCTTCTCCTTTTACTTCAAAACCCGGCGGTTGCATAACGTACACTTCTTCTTCCAAATTCCCGTTGAGGAAGGCTGACTTTACATCCATATGATGCACCTCCCATCCTTCATGTGCTGCAATAGAAATCAGCAAACGTACCGTCTCTAGCCGAGCAACAGGGGCGAAAACTTCATCAAAGTCTATGCCTTGTCGCTGAACGTACCCCTTTGCCACTAGTCTCGCCTTGTGCTTCACGATTCTGCCTTGAGTATCCTTCTTTAGTTTGTAAACCCACTTTAGACCTATAGGTTTGTGACTGTTGGGTACTGGAACGAGCTTCCATGTTTCATTCTTTCGAATAGAGGAAATCTCTTCCTCCATTGCTCTTCTCTACATCGGATCTGCCTTTGCTTCTTCGAAATTCGAAGGCTCCTCTTCTCCTAGTAAGCACAAGCCCGAATACTCCAGTTCTATTGGGATGGTTCTATAGTAAAGGCTTTTGATGTCACGCGTACCCCGTGGTCCTTCTAATGAACTCTCATCAGGTGTTGTAGGCTGCTGTACTTCGGTTGAGGCTGAACCATCAAAAGTTTCATCTGGAGTGTGTGGTGTACTTGAATCAGGGGCTCTGGATCTCGTGCTTGTCACAGGTGTTAGGTGCTGGTCTTGCTCATTAGGTAGGGAATGAAATGGGTCTGAGAAATCTGCTGCATCAGAGTCGCGTTCCTCTAACTCGTCTCCTTGCCTTGTCGTGTCGGATGAACTCGGAACAGAAAAATAATGAACTGCAAACGAGTCTCCAACCTGTTGTGTCTCTGCCACTGGGTTTCTGCTCCATTCCCACTTCTTCTCCTCCTCGAACACTGCATCTCGTGTCACCACAACTCGTCTTGACGCTGGATCGAACATCCGATAGCCTTTCGTATTCATATCATAACCAATGAACACCATTTGCTTGCTACGATCAGCCAACTTAGAAAGGTGCGGTTTCACCACTTTTACATGTGCAAGGCATCCGAAAATACGAAGATGATCGACACTTGGCTTGCGGTCATAGTATGCTTCATAGGGAGTTTTGCCGACAACGCTCTTTGTTGGTGCTCTATTTAAGAGATATACGGCAGTTGATACCGCTTCTCCCCAAAATTCGCCTGGAACTCCCATGCTTTTCAACAAGCTCCTTGCCGTGCCGACCACCGTCTGATTTCTTCGTTCAACAACTCCGTTCTGCTGAGGAGAGTAAGGCGCCGTGAGATAACGCTTAATTCCCAACAGCTCACAGTAAGTCTTGAACTCATTTGAGGTGAATTCGCCGCCACGATCCGTGCGCAAAGCTTTCAGCTTACTGTTTTTCTCCATTTCGGCTGCAGCTTTCACCTTCTTAAATGCCTCAAATGCTTCATCTTTGTTTCGGATCAGCACCTGCCACATGAATCTTGTGCAATCGTCAACCAACAGTAGGAAATAGCGCTTGCCTCCGTGTGTGGCAGGAGTTATTGGCCCGCACAAGTCTCCATGCCACAGTTCAAGAGGTGATTTTGCTCAGAATTTTGCCACTGCTGGAAATGGATTTCGGTGTTGTTTTCCAATCAAACAACCATCACAGATGCGGTCCTCATGCTCGATTATAGGCAAGCCGTGCACCATCTGTTTCTGACTTAGAAGCTTCAAGGCATGAAAGTTCACATGCCCGTATCTTGCATGCCATCGCCATGCTTCTTCTTTGCTCCTTACCAGAAAACATTCTGGTAGGGCTGGTGCTATGTTAAACACATATAACCGGTTGCTTGACCTGTTCACTTTTGCTAGAAGCCTTTGTGATCTGTCCAAAATAGTCATAACACCTCCTTCAACCACAACCTTGCATCCGTTCTCATCTAACTGGCCAAGGCTTATTATGTTGCTCTTCAACATCGGGATGTAGTAGACATTAGTAAGTATTCGATGTTCACCTGTGAAGCCTTCAAACAAAACCGAACCTCTTCCTTGTATTTCTACAGCCGAGCCATCCCCAAATTTGACTGACCCTTTAATGGTCGTGTCAATTTCAGCAAATTCTTCGATACAACCGGTCATGTGGTTACTTGCGCCGGTATCTAAATACCAAGCCTTCTCTCGGGTGCTTTTAATCTTTGGCACCACCTTGTCTTCGTGCAGTAACACTTGCTCGTTCTGTATCGCGTGGCTGAGAACACAAGTTTCGGCCATCAACAGTGCCGGTTCATCTTCGGTTTGCGTTGTAACAAGGTTTGCTCTTTCTCTTCGGTTTGGTTTGGGACACTCTTTTGCAAAGTGACCATATTCATTACAATTGAAACACTTAACCCTGGATTTGTCGAAGTTACGTGGTTTTCGGTCTTCGTTATTGCGTTCACCATTTCCCCGACCTCCACCATAACCACGCCCACGACCACGTCCTCTCCCGTGGCGTCCTCCTCTGTTGTTGCTGCTGGAACCTTCATCTCTCTTTGCCTTTGGGATTCTTGCCTCCCACTCGGCCTGGGTAAAGAGTAACTGTTCTCCACTGCCCTTTGAGTGCAGTCACCCTTTAAGCCCTTCTTCAAAGGTTCTGAGGCGGCCGATTGCTTCTGAGACCGACATGTTCTCACTATCGCTAAACTGCTCAATCGTTCCGATAATTTGGAGAAATTTATCTGGAACTGCACTGAACAGTTTTTCAACAACTTCGCTGTCGTCGAGCTTCGTGCCCAGTGAGCGGATCTCACCCACCAGCGTGGTAAGCTTCATTGCAAAGCCGTTTATTGTCTCTGAATCCTCCATGTGTAACTTGTTCAGTTGCCGTTTCAGCACCTGTACGCGTGCCTTCTTGACGCGATCTTCACCAACCCGCATCTCCCTGAGTGCGTCCCAAGCCTCCTTTGCCGTCTGCTTATCCGCGATTGCCATCATCACGTCATCTGGCACGGCTTGAGAAATGGCTACCATGGCGCCTTGATCTTTGTCGTCGTCTGTGTCTCCACCTTCGATCACTGACCATACTCCTAGAGAACGCAAGATTATCTTCATCTTGACAGCCCATATGCCGTAGTTCGTTTCGCTTAACGTTGGATAATGGATTGGGATTGAGGCTCCTCTTGCCGTCGGTTTGGCCACTTCAAGTGTCTTTGATTGATCTCCTACATCACTGGCCATTGCTTTGACAACACGGGCTCTGATACCAAATGTTGGTTATCGGCCACTAACACAGAACAATTAAAGAAAAACTGAAGAGACAAAGTGTTTTGCGATGCTGTAATACAATGCATCATTTTCTGGTTTTTCTTATATAACACAAAACATAACTGCAAAATCAAAAGTTACATCCCACGTTTTGGGATTCTAAAAACAAACAAATAAATAACTGCTACACTATTTTTAGCCACACACTGGACTAAAACTGACAGCCTAATTTCGTACTCAAACAAAAACAACTTTGCTAAAATTAAACAACTACTGGACACGACCTTCTAACAACAAGATTAACTCATCATAGTTGTGTTATAGAAGTTGGTAAATCAGTTTGCATCACCTTCTAGTTTTTTTACTTCATACTGCAACAACTTATCTTTCTATCCATGAATGATTAGGAGTTAGAAAGAGTTGAGAGAGGTGTTGTCATTAACGATCGCCACCTTCCCTCCTCATGATCCGGTTGTAACCCTGACATGCTTGCTTAAGTATTTTTACTTGAGGAATCAAATTGGTAACCTGCTGCTGGACAGTTTGCAGTTAGGGACCAACCTGCTTAGTTTTAAAATAAGAGTTACACATGTACTTAGATTTGTGGGAAAATGATATGAATCTTATTGGGTTAGGTTGATGATTATCCTTCTATATTGATCATTATAGTGGTTGACGTGGTTATAATTTATTCCAAAGACTTGTTTGGACAAAGGGCTTACTGGTGCGATTACAAATAAAGGAACATGTTACCAAACTCAAAAGGTAGGCACTTCCCTATCCTCTGACCTAGGGCTGTCAATCCAACCCGAACACGCTAACCCGACCCGAACCCGACCTGCTATAAACGGGTTTGGGTTGACCCTTGGTGGGTTCAGGTCATAAACGGGTTGACCCGCTAGACACGACAACGAAACAGGTCGAGTTAGGGTTTCAATTTTTGACCCACGGGTGACCCGCTAACCCGTTTAATTTCTGTAATTTAGTTTATGTTAAATGGCTTTTTGGTCTTTTCCCACATACTATAAATATGTAAAAAACTTAACCTAAACCTCAAAACAAAAACCTCCTCGCCGCTCCAACCTCTAGCCTCCACTCCAGCAGCCCTCCTCTGCTCCTCCTCTCTCAGTCTCTCTCACTCCTCCGCCGCTCCAGCCTCCAGAGTCCAGCCCTCCTCTGAGTCCTCTCTCATGTGACTATATCATTATCAGTATCACTAATTCACTATCAGAGATTCAGAGTATCAGTTCATGACATCAGTTCATCAAGTTCATCAGTTCATCAGTCTCACTCTCTCTCGATTTAGTTCATCAGTTCATCAAGTAATCAAATTTCACTCTCTCAGTTAATTTACAGTTGATTCAGTTCATCAAGTTTAATTTTCTGACAACAGTTGATTGATTCAGTTCATCACTTCACCCTCGATTTACAGTTGGTTCAGTTCATCAGAGATCAGTTCATCACATCACTCTTACACTCTAGACTTCAAGTTTCATCTGTTGACTTAGTTCACCACATCACTCTAGATCAGTTCATCAGTTCATCAAGCTTCAGCAGACTTCAGTTCAGGTTAGTACTTTTAAGTTCATCAGTTTATCAGCTTACTTTTATCAGTTCATCAGTTTATCAGCTTACTTTTAAGTTCATCAGTATGATTACTATTTACATTAAGTTCATCAGTTCATCAGTTTATCAGCTTACTTTTCATCAGCTTACAAATCTTTTGTATGATAAATATTAGAGGGTAATGTTACAAATTTTACAATTGGTCTGTTGCTGTCTGTCAAATTTTACAAATCTTACTATTTACATTGGTCTGTTGCTCTCTGATAAATATTAGGGTAATGTTACTTTTCATCAGCTTACTATTTACATTGGTATGTTGCTCTCTGTCAAATTTTCTAAATTATGAGTCTGTTATTAGTTTGGTTAGTAATTTGGTGATCTCTGTTAGTTAAATGTTATTTTGGTTATTTTTAGGCTTTTTGCAAAAATGGCACAAGTTGGACCTCCTTGTACTTGTGGGGCTGGGTACATGAGGCGTTATAGGGCTAACACTAAGAATAACAATGGTCGTTATTTTTATCGTTATCCCCAATTTAAAAACCAATGCAAGTCATTTATATGGGAGGATGTTCTAGGACAAGGGGGAGAACAAGTTGATGAAAAAAAACAAGTTGAGATTATGAGACCTAGGATTTGGGACAACAACTATCTCACATATGCTTTTATTGGATGTAATCTTGTATGTGCTTTGTTTATTTGGGCAACACTTCTAATTGTAATTGTATTACTCTTAACTAAGTGATTTGTAATTGCAATTGTTTTCATTAGACTTGGAAGTAATTTGTAATGGCGTTTGCCTTAACTGCTTAACATCTACAAATAAATTAGAAGTTAATTTTTACGTGATGAGGTATTTATTTTGTTTGTCATATTCAATAATTGTTTATAATTTTGAATCTGATTTTTTTTTCTAGATGGATCGTCCAATTGTTGAGTTAGATAATGATAATGACATCAACATTAATCTTGATGGAGATGACATGGAGATGGAGGGGATTGATGGCCCATTGTCAGAGGCTGGAACTAGAGATGAAAGTGTTGGCACACTTGCTAGGAAACCTGGTAATCGTAAGCGAAAACTAACTTCTCATGTTTAGGCTTTTTTTGAAATCTTTGTTGGCAAGGATAATAAAGAAAGGGCTAAGTGTTAGAAATGTGGTGCCATTTATTTGTCTGCTATGGGACCGACAATCTTTCTCGTCATCTCAAAACATGTGAGAAGACTACAACACGTGATTTGGGACAAATGCTTTTGTCTCAATCCGAGTCTTCCATGTCTTTGAGGGCGACAAAGTTTGACCCTATTGTTTTTTGTGAGATGTTGAATCTAGCAATAATTAGGCATCAACTCCCTTTCAAGTTTGTGGAGTATGAGGGGATTCGCGATGCCTTTACTTATACGGCATTTGCTAATAGGGAGTTGAAGCTAGTGTCTAGAAATATAGCTAGGGCAGATGTTATCAAGATTTATGAAAGAGAGAAAAAGAAGGTTATGACTGGGTTGTGTGGGGTAGTAGGAAGAATTAGTCTAACATCTGATTTATGGAGTTCTATTACAATGGATGGCTTTATTTCAATTACAACACATTTTGTAAATTCCGATCGGACTTTAGAGAAGAAGATTATTAGATTTTCTTATATGGCATCTCCTCACACCGGATTGACCATATGTGAGAAAATTCACACTTTACTTTGTGATTTGGGCATTGAGAAGAAACTCTTTTCTATTACGTTAGATAATGCTTCGTCTAATGATGTCTTTGTTGGGATGCTTAAGAGTAAATTAAAGTTGAGTGATTCTTTGTTGTTCGGTGGAGAGTTTTTTCATGCAAGGTGTTGTGCTCATGTGATTAATCTAATTGTACAAGAGGGTTTGAAAGAGATTGATGTGTCGGTTGGTAAAGTTCAGGAGAGTGTGCGGTATTTTAGGGGTTCTCAACGTAGGAAACAAATTTTTTGGGATTGTGTTAGGCAAGCGTCATTACCCTTTAACAAGGGTTTGATGCAAGATGTGCCAACTCGTTGGAACTCCACTTACATGATGCTTGATAGTGCCCTTTTCTACCGAAAGGCTTTTACTCATTTAGAGTTGAGTGATTCTAACTACAAGTGTTGCCCTTTCGAGGATGAATGGGATAGAGTTGGGAAGATATGCGAGTTTTTGAAGTTATTTTATAATGTGACATGTCTTTTCTCCAGGACAAAGTACCCCACTTCAAATTTATATTTTCCTTAAGTTTATTCGGTTCAACATCATATTTCAAAAGCTATGAAGGGTAGGGATGAGTTTATGAAATCTATGGCATCGCAAATGAAGACTAAGTTTGGGAAATATTGGTCAAAGCATAACCTTATATTTGTTGTGGCTTGTGTATTAGATCCTAGGTATAAACTTGCTTTTGTAGAGTTTGCTTACAATGAGATCTATGGGCTGGAAAATCAGGAGTTTAGAGACTTCAAAGAGAAGTTGAATCAACTTTTTGACATCTATGTGGCTTTGTATATTTCCAAGGGAACTCCTAGTTCCAAGCCAACTCCTAATTCAAGTTTTAGTTCCATGAAGTCAAATCTGGATATGGAAGTTATGCAGGTATTAATAATTTATTATACCTTTTGCTATGAGTAATTGAGTATGTATGACTGTCTGCTAGCATGCCTCTGTACTGTCTGTAGTCTATTTCATTTTGGCTTAATACTTTAGTCTATAATATCATATGTGATGCTGTATTAGACATTTAGATTGATTGACTGAGTAGTATGACTATCTGTTAGCATCAGCATGCCTCTGTAGTCTGTACTGTCTGTAGTCTATTTCATTTTGGATGTATACTTTAGTCTATAATATCATATTATCATATGTGATTCTGTAATGACTAATGAGACTGAGTAATGATTGAATGACTGTAATCTGTTATCTGTGATTCTGTTACTCTGTAATCTATATGACTAAATTACTAATTGAGTATGTATGACTGTCTGCTAGCAATAGCATGCCTCTGTAATGACTAATGAGACTGAGTAATGACTGTATGACTGTAATCTGTTATCTGTGATTCTGTTACTTTGTAATCTGTATGACTAATTGAGTATGTATGACTGTCTGCTAGCATGCTTCAGTCTGTACTCTGTACTGTCTGTAGTCTATTTCATTTTTGTTGTATACTTTAGTCTATAATAATATCATATGTAATTCTGTATTAGACTGAGTAATGAGTATTACTGTCTCCTAGCATGCCTCTGTAGTCTGTACTGTTTGTACTTTATAGTCTATTTCATTTTGGCTTAATACTTTAGTCTATAATATCATATGTGATTCTGTATGAGACTGAGTAATGAGTCTAATGACTGTAATCTGTAATTCTGTTACTCTGTAAGCTGTATGATAGTATGACTAATTGATTGAGTATGTATGACTATCTGCTAGCATGCCTTTGTACTGTCTGAGTGTCTGTAGTGTAGTCTATTTCATTTTGGCTTAATACTTTAATCTATAATATCATATGTGATTCTGTATTAGACTGAGTAGACTAGAGACTATGAGTAATGACTAATGAGTATGATTGACTGTATATAGCTAGCTGCTAGCATGACTTAGTAGATATTCTTATATGGCTCTAATGTCTAATGTCTAAGGCATTTGAGATGTTTGACAAGAGTGAGCATACCCCGGTGAAGTCTCAGCTACAATAATATCTGGAGGAGCCTAAGTTTAGTTTAAGCGGGGATTTCGATATACTTTCTTTTTGGAAGTCATACCAATTTAGATATCCCGAGCTTGCTTTGATGGCTCGTGATGTATTGGCCATCCCGATATCCACTGTAGCTTCTGAGTCTGCTTTTAGCATTGGTGGAAGAGTTATAGATCCATTCTGTAGTGCTTTAAAACCTGCGTGTGCCGAGGCTCTAGTTTGTACCCGTGATTGGTTATCTCAGAGAGGTGATCTCCTTTTACATTGATTTTATGTATTCTTTTGTTGCATTTTAATAATCGTTATTTATTTGAGAGTGATCTCATTACTTTATAAATAAATTTTGTAGGGGATTCAAATGTTGAGGATGTTGTGGAATCGACTATAGAGGAGCTTGGTGAAGAGTTGTCACTTCTGGATGTTGGTAAGTATGAACTAAGTTGCCATTTTTATGACCTAGTCCTATTTAACTTTGTGTTCTAAATATTTTATTTGACATGTATATACTATATACTGTGTATAGGACAATTTTCTCATGGAGTTAACGACGTGGAAGAATCACCAGAAAGTGCAAGTAATGGCGGCAATGGACCAAGTGGAAGTGGTGTTTGACTTTGCATTGACTATTTCAGTTTGACTGTTTGTGAGTTGTGAGTTGTGACTATGAGTATGAGAGTATGAGTCTATGATACACTTGTGACTGCGAGTTGACTGTTTGTGAATTGTGACTTTGTGTGGTAATATGGTAAATGGTAATGTACTATGTAGGTAGCTGGTAGCAGGTAGCAGCATGAGTGCTGAGTGCATGACTGCATGAGCAATATGCAGTTATAACTATGATACTGAATGTCTGAATCACTGATACACTGATGCATTTTGATTTTTTTCATGTCTTTGTTGACTGTTCACTGTTGTATATATGAATGAACTAGGGTAGTTTCAGTCTTGCAGAGTATGAATGAGACTATGAGTATGTCTTTTTTTGATGCAGTTGCAGACTTGCAGTATTGTATATTTGTAATTTTGTATTATCTTTTAGTATTATCCTTTGAATTCTGATAATCTGAATTATTGAATTCTGAATCTTTGATTAAGTGATGATATTGTATGAAGTATGAAGTATGAACTATGAAGTTTGAAAAAAAAAAAAGTATGAACTATGTTGAACAGATGAAGTATGAACTTCTGATTTATTTATTTTTGATTGGTGTATGAACTTCTGTTCTGAATTGTGATTCTCTAAATTTCGATAGGTCGGGTTGACAGGTTCTCGTGTCGACCTGATAGTTTTACGGGTCAAATGGGTCAGGTCGTGTCAACCCGATAATTTGCAGGTCGGGTTCGGGTCCATTTTTTTTACCTGTTTAGTAAACAGGTCGGGTTCGGGTTGGCTCTTTTTTAACCCGAACCCGTGACGACCCGACCTGACCCATTGACAGCCCTACTCTGACCTTGAGTTGGTAGAGTTAAATGTTTAGCTAAGTACTTAAGAACCATGATTCTTTTCCTTCCAATAACTAATTTTGTGCACCGGTAGTTGATTGGGTGGAACACGTATGTCATTGGAGTGTTGATTAATATATTTTGCCGATTATGTAAACATCGAGCTTTATATCAGGCGAGTTCTCCCTTCATGTTAAATTCCTTTACTACTTTAACTGATCTTAGTTAATAGTGATGTTCTTAAATAGACATATTATGCATAATCTAGTCTATATATTAGAGATGTGTTCCATTTGTTAATTTTAATGGATACTATGCTAAATAAGTACTTAACTACTCTTTAACCTCTTGGTGAAATGTGGTATGGCCACTAGTTAACTTGATTGTCTCTAGACTTCGAGAATTGGTTTAAAGCAATTATGCTTGTTCTCGTGGCTTTGTCCTTGGACAGTAATGGCACAATTACTTTTAACTTGTTTAAAGTATTCGTTCATTACAGTCTATCATATTTTAAGACTCTTAGAGTTAGTGATTCTCATTCGTCGTTTAGAAGTCCTGCATAGGTGGTGTTCTCGTGGCTTTGTCCTTGAATACCGAGTTCATCTTTTAGAGATTAATGTTGTTTAGATGTTGTGACTAGTAAAGTACTATCCATCTACGTTAGCATTATTTACCACTTATTCAGACAAGTGGTTTATCCTATGTGTACTAGCCTTGTTAGTGGCAGTTATATTTTGATCTTATAGATCTGTTTATATTAGAAGGTCATAGGGAAATTCTTCTAAAATTTAATAAGGTTGAATACATGAACCAACTCTAAATTGGATAACCCTTGATAGGTTACTAGGTTTCCTAGCTCGGCTTACAATAGTAGGTAAGTTTGGGTAAGTTATTATCATACCTATGGTACCCATCCTAGAGTGTGGGATGGTATGAGCCAGTTCTCCTTAGGTACCCATCTTATCCTCCGTGAGTTTGAAATTCTTTGGAATAAGAATAGAGTGAGGACAACTAGGCTCCCTGGGTTGAAACGCATTGAACACTTTGATCAAGTGAAATATCCTTAGCTTGGTCGAGCTTGACAAAAATCGAACCCCTTGTATCTATTAATGTCATCATACGCTAGCGGTTAATCAACCAATTAATTATAGGATCGAGTTCATTGGTCAAATGTCATTTTAATATCCAACTTTAGGGCATCGTTAGAATCATATCATTTTCTCATATTTAATTCACTTTTACTTAGTATTACGAATGTCATTAGTATCTCAACATGTTCTTCATTTCCTCTTCATTCTAACATCAATTTATTGATATTGTATTTAGTCTTGTTGGGTTATAGTGGGTCGTGGTTTGCCCACTCTCGTATTTTATAACATTTTAGAGATGGAGTAGTTGCGTGGAGTTGAAGAGAGCTGCAGCTAGGACTGAAGCTTAATTCCTACTGCTGTTGTTGGTCTTTATTTTATTCATTTATTTGAGATATTAGACTCGGTTAAACTATTTTCTTTCCTTGTTTTTTTACGCTTTTGCGATATTTGATTCTATTTCAGATTTGATATTTAACTTTTGCTTCCGTTATTCTTTATTCTTTTATAACTATGATGAATTGCTATAGTGAATGACTGAGCTATTTCCTTATAGCATGGTTATTTGTGGGGGTGAATCTTTGGATTCCCTAACCTGTACATCCTAAATGATATGAATTAAATATGTTTTATTTATTGAAATATGGGGCGTGACAAAAGGCCAAAGTAGCAATATCAACAGTTGTCTCAATAATAGTTCCAATCATAACAACATCCAAGTGTCAAAAATTCGCATTATGACTAGTTAGTGGAGATGTGTAAACATGCACACATCAATATCTCATTGCTCGAACCCAAATAGCAAGTGCCTTCGTAGGCTAAATTCTTAAAGGAAGCCTGCACGCTCAAGAGTAGTCTTAATGTCCATAAAAATGTTTTCCTTAAAGAAATTATGACACCGCCAAAGCTCAAAAACCCTTGATATCCAGCAATCACATATACCGCAAGAGAATACAAAATCAATAAAGCTCTATTAGATTTGGGTACAAGCGTCACCACGTTTATCAACAATTGGAACGGGGATTTAAAGCCAACAAAAATGAGTTTAGAAATGGCAGATTGTTCACTGAAGTACCCAAGAGGGATATTGATGGATGTCTTTATTCGAGTTGAAGGGTTAGATTTCCCTATTGATTTGTTATTTTTGGGATCGAAAAGGCAACAGATACAGGTAAAGATATACCAATCATCTTGGAAAGACCCTTTTTAGCCACTACACACGCAGTGGTAAAGTGCCAATAAAGAGTCCTAACTCTATCTCTAGGGAACATGAAAGCAACACTAAATTTTTTCAAAAACAAGACTACACTATCTGTGTCAGACGAAGCGGTGAACTGCTATTAACATTACAATAAATAAATTAGTCATACCTAGTGTAAAGCCTGATATTGGGATCCGCAATCAGAAGGGGACAAAGAATGTCATTGCGGACTACCTCTCTAGAACACCACTCAATGAGAAATTCAATTCCGTTCCATTATTTGCATGGCCATGGTATAAAAAGATAAAAAATTACCTTTTGAGTGATAAAATACCTCGACATTGGTCCACAACAGTCATGCAAGATTTCCTACAGAAGTAAATTTTTTTGCATAGGTTGAGCCATATTCTTACAAGACTGGTTCTGATCATATCATTCGTAGATGCATAACTGATGAGGAAATTCCAGAAGTTCTCACACGTTACCATTTTAAAGCTTGTGGGGGATTTTGCAGTGATAAGAGAATGGTTGCTGAGATACTCCAGAGTGGCCCATTTCGGCTTTTGCTGTGCAAGGATGCCCACCTATATTATTTATTATTTAAGTTGTCCGACATGTCATGTTCCAACTATAAGCATACCAAAGTGAATGACTCCACTCGACCCTATACCTGCGAGATTTACGAATTATGAAACATAGGATTTATAGGGTTGTTTCCCCTGTATCAAGGGAAATCGTTTGCATAAATTGTTGTAGACTTGAAGTAAAAGTGGTCTCATCAAACCGAAGTGTACCCTAGATAAATATCTAGGAGAAAGATTCCAAAGTCACCTAGGGTAGATGTACTCAAGAACCATGGACATGAGTACAGGGGTTGGATCCTAACGAACTGGCCCATCTCGTTCATGAAGAGCTCGAATTTAGTCCAAGCCCAACTTTGCCCATCAAGGAAAAACTTGTCCACATACAAGACCCCACCACTCGTTATACTTAGGGGATTATGTTTAGAGGACTTTTGTAAAGTTCTTAAAAAAAACCGAAAGTCCATCAAGAACATCGAGAAGCTCCAAACTGACAAACTCGCCGTAGCTTCTCGCACATAACCGTTTTTCTGAACCATGCGAAGCAGGACCCTCTCAAGTTCCACCAACCCGACGCTGTCAATCCACAAGCTCCCTCAACTGCAATTGACGCTCACTATCTTGTCTAAATATTTTAAGATAGAGTCTAGTTTGCTTTATGTTTGATTTTCTATTTCGAATCTAAAGTTGTCCAAGAAAAATGGCCCAAATTATCATGTATTTTGTTTCATGTTTAGTGTTTGCCATATACCCTTTTATTCCATGAACATGATCTCAAGTGGGCTACTATACATCTACAGGTGAATATAAAATTTGTCTCATACTAATCCCTAGTAAAACCCTAATGCTATTAGTTTTTCACCCTTAACTTGAATGAATTTCTGGGATCAGAGCATAATGAATCGGACAAAACTCAAAACTTGATAGTTGTAGATAATTGAATCTTATTTCCTCAGAAACTGGTTTCATTATAATCTAATCAAAATTTAAGGATATACTAATATTTTACCAAACAACAACAATTGATGCATAAAAACTGTACAGCCATATGTTTTGGTAATTATTGAGATAGTGGGACTATTATTTTGGTAAAAGTTTTGCATTCACATTCATGATTTTTTCAAGACCTTTCCAAATTTCCACAGAACATGTTTTTTCCAACATATGGTTTTTGGGTTATATACCTATTACGATTGATTGTGTATTTCTACAAGGGTTGTTAATAGGTCAGGTTGTGTTTGGGTCATGTTGTCTCTGGTTCATGTTAACAAGTAACTAACACAAACCTGACCCGTTTAGTAAATGGGTTATAAAATCTGACCTGAACATGACCCGTAAATTATCTGGTTAACCCGACCTGACCCATTTGACCCATGAAATTGTTTAATTGAAAGATTGATCAAAATATTTAGAAAATTGTGTGGCGTGTGGGTACTGCCGCTGCTGCTTGCGATGTGTCCCATCATTATGGTGGGTCTAACATTAATTACAACTGCGTTTCCGGTATCCCTATATAAGAGGAACCACTATTACTTGGGAAAGCCTTTGGGGGCCTTTACTTGTTATCTTTGTGCTAACTTGAACTCTGCTTATCCTGTTCTTGGAGCGCTGTTTTTGCTGGAAATCTTTGTTGAGTGTGACGATCCGTTTGGCTGTAAGCTGTCCGTCTGTGCGTAGTGGTAGTACTGGTAAGTTCTCTAGTAAGTTCTTTTGATTTGTAGAGTGAAACGTATGTAGTGTGTATTATAATTGTTTATTTGGTTTAACTATGTTTCTCGCTCTGTACTGTCTCTGATCGGTAGGGATTTAAAAAAATATGTAGTGATACCGGTGATGTTGTGGGTGTGTGTCATTTAGAGGTAGTATGAATGGCCTGGGGTGGCTTAACTATGAATCTGGGGTGAATCATGTATTGGTTGTCATGGGGTCACAGTTTGGGTGGCGGCCGCGTAAGGCCAGGTGAGAGCTTATGGGTAGTAGGTCCCTGAGGTGTCCTAGTTATGTTTATGACCATTGTGCCCTTCGTACTTTAGGTTGAGTATAATATTTGTACCTGGCTCGTGCAGGGACGTCTAAGCACCGAGCATGAGTATGTGTACCCTGGCGTTTGAGAGACCGAGGCGAGAAATGGTTTCTTCGGGTGACGAGTCGTTGACAGAAGGGTCTGTCGCCATACCACCCTGTACTGCACCCATGGAATGGGGGGCAGTCACGACCACAAAACGGGTTCCTCGGACCCTCATAACTTAGAGGCCGAGGAGCGTTTGGAGTTTATGGTACATGGTAGACTGTTGAGGGATGTGGCCCGGGCCATCATTAGTGGTAGTACAAGGGGTAGCTGTGAAAGTTTTTAGCCGAGTACGAGAGTACTGGGATAAAGATGGAGTACTTAGATGTGGTTAATGAGCGTGTAAGGGCCAGTGGCAGCAATGACTGGATTTGGCCAGATTGCTAGACGCTGGCGCCCAATCAGTGCATCGTCTACTGTAGGTAGTTCCATGTGGGCTTAAGGTTCCTGTTGGACGACTTGACAAAAAAATGCTTGAATTATATTGGCCGGGTGTGAGGATAGATGAATGGTAAATTTTATAGAGTAATGACGGGGTTCCGGTTGATCAATCAATCACTGTCACTTCACAGGAACGTGGGTTGTTATGACATTTTGGTCACTTATAAGATGGGACACTATCCTCGCCGATGGGATGTGGTTCCCGAGGGCATGAGGAATGAGGGGGGGGGGAGGCCAGGGTGTTGGACGAGCCCACGTCATCACGCGTTACTCGTTCGCGCTCAAGAGTGGGTCGTGAGGGGCGGCAGACCCAGACCGCGACCAAGGCAAGAACGGTGGAGGCCAAGGCGGCCCTCGTCAAGGAGGGTGAGGCTGAACCGAGGTGCCAGAAGGTCATGCGTACCTATAATCTTGAATAGAGGCACTGGTATTACGTTATTCGGAAGTTTGGCGAGCCTAAGATATTTAAGTTACCTACCAATAATAACTATTGGTATCGCCACCCAATCTTGCTGACCGGTGCTTTTGACTTTGACAATGGTCCCAATTATCTCATACGCCATAATATTTTTAACACCAAGTATACAGTACAACTCTTATTACCTTTATATGCAGTGCTTCTGCTTGTCATATGTGTTTTACATACTGTCTAAACGTCTGGTCGTTATCATTCAGGTGTGACGCCCGCCAAGGTTACGTACAAGAATTCACGGTTACGTTTGTTGGGTTGTCAGAATATGGATTATCAGGTGCTGACGAATATCCTTGACAGGACCTTTGACTCGGATAAGTATTGGTCTGCGAAGAAGTATAGCGAGCCAGGTTTACGTACTGCGAGTAAAATAGTTTTTGTATAAACCATTCACAGCTACAGATCAATAGACAGCGTGGGAATAAAGCCTCAGCTTTTATCTGTGAGGGGGAGGGATGTGGTCGACTCATCTAAAATGGTACCTCTAGTGGCAGGGCACATTGCCGGGCTGAGGGGTATCAGTGTCCATAGTGAAAAGGATTCACCGACTGCTAAGCGGTAAAAATCTATGCCCGTAGGCCTCTCCCAGTCATTCGTGGAGGAGGCGACCCGCTCGGTAGGTAGTGGGAAATTGTTTTTTGGTGACTTTCCAGAAGGGGAGGTCCAAAACACCCCTTACAAGGATAAAGAAAAGGCTTAGTTGGCTGAGTTACTCAAGGATCCTTGGGCCTGTCGTGCAGCGGTCGTGGCAGCCGTACGGTTAAGGAAGTGCTTGACATTTATGCTTATAACCTATTTTGATGTTGTCTAACTGGTTGTATTTGTGCCGCGCAATGCACCCTCGCTCCTGAGGTCGCACTGCTACGTGGCAAAAGTCTAGCCGGTCGAAATGCCGAGCTGGAGCTTCAGCTCGTGAACATGCAGGCCCATCACAAGGGGCTCATTCAAGAGGTCGGGAACCGCGAGCTGGCCTCCCATGTGGAAAATATGACTGGGGGGCTCGATGCACAAGTGAGAGTGCTCAGTGAGGAGAAGCTGTAGCTCCTGGGGGGCCTGGAGGCTACACATGGTCGTCTTAAGACGCTGGCAATAGAGAAGGAGGCGTACGAATAGGCACTCCAAGA
Organism: Kingdonia uniflora; assembly: GCA_014058105.1. NCBI lineage: Eukaryota > Viridiplantae > Streptophyta > Magnoliopsida > Ranunculales > Circaeasteraceae > Kingdonia > Kingdonia uniflora. Next base: position 1,919,129 of record JACGCM010002238.1, on the reverse strand, counting down.
TTAGCTCATGGGAGAGAAACAGGTGTCTGATAAGCTACTGGGTTGTGTGGCAGAGTTGATGGGGGGAATGACGCGTCTTGAGATGGAATTTTGCCTCTCCACCAACTTGTGGGTTGCTACGCTGGCCCCATCGTTCTTCACTCTGTGATAGTCCCAGGACATGCCTGAGCTACGACATTTAGGATACTCTACACGACAAGGTCTAGTGCCCATGGGGAATCGGATGGACATCACCCCCGAGGAGGAGGTCGAGCTGGCTGAGGAGGATACAGCGGCCACTGAACCAGCCTCTCAAATGTTAGTAGAATCATAGTATCATGTGGTAAGGCCTGTGGTGGCGATGTATAAAGACTTGTTAATGAGCCTGTGGTGGCTATGTTGAACTTGATGGATGGGGCCCTTCTAGGCTATGTATTTTGTAAAACAATATCTTTATTTCTCTGTGAATTTTAGTAAATATTTTTTTTTATAGAATGTTATGGAGTCTGTGGTGTGCTGCCACATGCAAAATAGCATATTTTCTCTGATGTGAATAATCTCGTTGATACTCACCAAATTATTGCCAGGATTCAAGGGATTAGGCACTATGTGCGTAAGGACAACTTATGTTTCAGAGAGGTTAGATACCTACGAGGGCTGCGCTAGTCCACGACTGGCTAAGCTTCGTGGTCGTAACGGTGACCCATGCGTTACAAGCAGAGGCCTAGTGTTGATGTCATAAAGGCCTATTAGGAGTTTCAAAGAACTTTAAACGTGCTTGGGGCCGCCATGGAAGAAGTAGAACGGTGTCTTTATTAGGCATGGTAATTAATCATAGGGGATGTTAGTTTTTCCCATAGAAATTAATAGGTGCTTAGTAACCACCCCAATAAATGCTAGGTGCATCCTCTCTTGGGGCCTATAACAGGGGATTGGGAGTGTTTGAGGTTTAACCATTGTGTGAAGCTGTAACCTTATTTCCCAGTTTGTTTATCACAAAATACAAACCCGATCGCAGGCTTGTTTTGAAACTCGTGTAGATGTGTGGGTAGACTTATATACCCATTTATATTTTGGTCATCGTGGGATGGCGGGAGAAGCCGTTAGAGCGGACGTACGTTGATCCTTCGGCCCTTCTCGATGGTAAGAGAAAAATGCATCAAAAGTGCTGGTTCTAGTAACTTATTCTTCGTAACCAATTAAAGACTTTGTTCGGCCGTACGGTTATCCTGAGGGTCATGGCTCTGGAGGACGTGAGGGAGTCTGGGGTTAAGGGTCCTAGTTATGGCAATTGAGATAGGTCATGTCCTTGCTGTGTGTAGTATTTTGATGCATCGTTGCCATTTCTTACTAGGCTCTCCTTTTGTACTTGCTATTTAGGGTATGAAAAAAGAATTGTGTGATAATTTTATTATTACGACCATATAGAAACAGTTAAGGACAAAGTTCCCAACAACATTTTTAGTAGTCCTCGTTGGACTATGTAGTCGTAGTCGTTATTGCGACCTTATAGAGACAGTTAAGGGCAAAGTTCCCAACAAATTTATTAGTTGTCCTCGTTGGACGATGTAGTTGTACTTGTTATTACGACCTTATAGAGACAGCTAAGGGTAAAGTTCCCAATAATCTTTTAAGAAGTCCTTGCTGGACTATGTAGTCGTACTCGTTTATAGAGATAGTTAAGGGAAAAGTTCCCAACAATCTTTTTAGTGGTCCTCGCTGGACTATGTAGTTGCAGTTGTAGTCGTTATTAGGACCTTATAAAGACATGTAAGGGAAAAATTCCCAACAACTTTTTTAGTAGTCCTCGTTGGACGAGGTAGTCATAGTAATTATTAGAGACAGCTAAGGGCGAAGTTTCCAGCAACCTTTTTTGTAGTCCTCGTTGGACTATGTACTCGTAGTCATTATTGTGACCTTATAAAGACTGTTAAGGGAAAACATCCTAACAACCGTTTTAGTAGCCCTCGTTGGACTATGTAGTCGTAGTTGTTATTGGAGACGGTTAAGGGCCAACTTCCCAACAACCTCTTTTGTAGTCCTCGTTGATCTATGTACTTGTAGTCGTAATTGCAACCTTATAGAGACAGTTAAGGGCAAAGTTCCCAATAACTTTAGAGACAGCTAAGAGCGAAGTTCCCAACAACCTTTTTAGTAGTCTTCGTTGGACTATGTAGTCGTAGTCGCTATTACAAACTTATACAGATAGTTAAAGGCAAAGCTCCCAACAACCTTTCTAGTAGTCCTCGTTAGACTATGTAGTCGTAGTCGCTATTGCGACCTTATAGAGATAGTTAAGGGCAAAATTCCCAATAACTTTTTTAGTAGTCCTGATAGGGGTCGTTTAGTTTAAGAACGCCCCCAGTATGGGGAGTATCTTTTTATTTCAGAAAATGACTCACGTAGTGGCAAGGACGTCCTTCTTCAAGAATGCTCCCAGTATGGGGAGTACTTTTTTTACTTCAAAAAATGACTCACGTAGTTGTGAGGATGTCCTACTTCAAGAAGGCCCCTAGTATGGGGAGTACGCCTTTACTTTAAAAAATGACTCACGTAGTGGCGAGGACGTCCTTCTTCAAGGGCGCCTCCAGTATGGGGAATGTATTTTTAATTCAAAAAATGACTCACGTAGTTGTGAGTAAGGACATCCTACTTTAAAAGTGCCCCCAGTATGGGGAGTACGTTTTTACTTCAAAAAATGACTCACGTAGTTGCAAGGATGTCCTACTTCAAGAACGCCCCCCCAGTATAAAATCTTGTTTGTAAGGTGTGTGAGGTTGGGATTAAAAATATGTATTGCAGTGAGTTCTATACATGTTGTGATATGCTACTGATTCCATTTGTGAAGGTTCATTGCATTCCAGGGGGGCTTAAGCTCTTCATCGTCACTATTCATTAGGTAGTAGGCGTTTCCATCAACCACCCGGGATATGAGGTATGAGCCATCCCAATTAGGTTGGAGTTTACCTTTATTATGATTGTGAGTTATAAGAAATATTTTCTTCATGATGTAGTCCCCCTCGCTAAACCCTCGAGGGCGCACCCATTTTTTTTAGTTTTGCTTTAGTGTCTCCTGATACCTGAGCATGCGGGATGAGGCTTCCTCTCTTGTTTCATCGATCAGGTTGAGGTTCTTCACGATGAGGTGGTCGTTGATCTCACTGCTTACAATCATTAACCTCATAGTATTGGCGATGACCTCAGCGGGGAGTACCGCTTCAGAGCTGTAAGAGAGCATAAATGGGGTGAAGCCTATACTTTTATGTGGCGTTGTACAGTAAGACCACAAAACGTGGGGTAGCTCATCAATCCATAGGCCTTTAGCTGCATCTAATCATTTACTGATACTGTCAATTAATTTTTTGTTGGTGGCCTCGGCTTGTCCATTCCCCTAGGGGTATCTAGGGCAGAAGGGTATTATTTTGATGCTGTAGGGTCGAATGAACTCGGTGGCCTTACTGCCACGAATTGTGTTCCATTGTCGGTCATCAGAACTGTAGGGACGCCAAACCGAGTGATGATGTGTTTTTATAAGAAGGCGATTACCTCTTCTTCCCTAATACGAGCGAGGGGCATCACTTCAACCCATTTGGTAAAATAGTCTGTCGCAACAAGTAACCATTGGCGTGTCCCACTTACCATGGGTTGTGCCAGACTATGTCCAACCCCTATTTTGTAAATGACCAAGGGCTAGAGACATTATGGAGGTGTATTGTAGGGGCGTGAATAAGGTGCTCATGGAATTGACATTTTTTGTACTTTTGTGCATATGCTATGAAGTTTTGTTGCTTTGTTCGCCAGTACAATCCTTGCATTCGAGCTTGGTCTGCCATGGACCTACCTACTGTGTGTGCCCCGCAGACGCCATCATGGATTTCTGCAATAACCATTTTTACCCATTCCCTTGCGATACATGTGAGATGTGGAGCGTAAAGGCTCATCTGGTAAAGTTCATTTTTAATGACCATGTACTTTCTTGCTCTGCTTTAGATGTTCTCGGCGGCCGCCCGATCTATGGGGAGGATGTGGTCTTCCCCAAGAAAATCTAGAAAATGTTAGCGTCAGTCGATGTCTGAGGGTGCGATTGAGCTATCAGTTTGCATGACCGTTATCCTGTGCTCGAGTATGCTCGGATTGTCAAGGATCTCGACCTGAATAACCCCGAGCTAGTCGCCGATGATTCCAGCTAAGTATGCGAAAGCGTCAAAGTGCATATTCTCACCATGATGGATGTGCTCGAGGTTGACCTTTTTGAACTTGCCAATCCGTTGTTTCAAGATTTCCATATAATCGGATATTTTTTCCATTGGCTTGGAACGTCCCGCTATGTTGGTTAACAACTAGCTGCGAGTCGGTAAAAATGGAAATTTCTTCCATGCCCAAGGCTAACACTGAATCCACTCCTCACAATAACACCACGTACTTTACTTTATTGTTATTGAGGTGGAAACTAACTCGCATGGCCTTTTTGATTTTGTCATCAATTGGAGTGACCAAGGCGATTCCCAATTCTGAACTGCTTGCATTAACCGATCCATCTGTGTATAGCTGCCACCCCTTAGTATAGGTAGGCTCTGTGTCATCTAGATGGGTATGGTGGTCGCCATCTTCCACGTTTGTCCAATTGTCATCATTAATGGGGAAGTCTATGAGGAGGTCAGCGATGGCATGTCCCTTGATAGTGACCCTTGGCTCAAAGCGTATGCCAAATTCCCCTAGAGTGATTGCCCACTTCGCTATGTGGCGAGTCTTGTCATTTTTGGCAAAAACCTCTCATAATAGTTGGGTGGTGATAACCTTGATCCTATGGGCTTGGAATAATGGTCGTTCGGATGAGGACTACGCTGATAGATGCGTATGGGTTTCCCAAATACAGGCCCAGTAGTTCGTGTTTCTTTAGGGCACTAAAGATTGGGGGGTGGCCAAGTATCGTAACATGTCTTGAAAAGTTTCCTTGCACTAGTCGCTCCATTGGCTATTTTTGTTCTCCCGAATACATTAGAATAGTGGACGGTATTTGTAGGTGGCTTTATAAATAAAGCGTATGAGGGCGACAATCTTTCCCACGAGGGCTTGAACTTGTTTTAGGGTTTGTGGGGAGGGCATATAGGCGAGGGCACGGATCTAGTCGGGGTCGACCTCTATTCCTCATTGAGTGACTATGCGCCCTAGGAACTTCCATGAGGAGAGACCAAAGTTATACTTTTTAGAGTTCAGTCGCATTCTGTAGTGCCGCAGCTTTGTGAAGACTGTCTCGAGGTCGACTAGATGGTCCCTGTGAAGCCTACTTTTTATGAGTATGTCATCAATATAAACTTCTATTGTCTTCCCCAACTGGTCTCCGAACATGGAAGTGACTAGGCGCTGGTAAGTAGATCCCGTGTTCTTTAGGCCGAAAGGCATGACGGTATAATAATATAAGTTATGCCCGGTGGTAAAGGAGGTGGACTCTTGGTCCTCGGCTGTCAAAGGGATTTGGTTGTACCCAGAATAATCGTCCATGAATGATAACCGCTCGTGGTTGGCTGTGGAATCCACTAGTCTGGTAACGAGGGGCATAGGGAAGCTATCCTTCGGATAATGCCTATTGAGGTCAGTAAAATCAATATAGACCCGCGCTTTACCATTCTACTTAGGGATGGCCACCACATTCGCTACCCATCATGGGCAGTCTACGGGTCTGATAAATCTAACCAATAGTAACTTTTGGATCTCATCGTTTATGTCTCCCCGTAACTTCGGGATTGTTCGTCGTGGTTTCTGCTTGATGGGGGTAGCTTTGTCATTAATGTACAAGTAGAGACATGCCACGTCGGGATCTATGCCTGGGATTTCGTTGAACGGCCAGGCGAAGATGTCTTTGTACTGCTGAAGGGTGGTGATAAGGTCCGAGCGCTCGTTACCTGCGAATAAGAAACTAATATAGGTTGTTCCCGTGGGGCCGTCAAGGTTAATCTTATCGACCAGCTCCACGAGAGGCGGTGTCCAATCTCTATTGAACGTGCTTATAGCTATATTATTTTGATCAGAGGGTTGTGCATCTATTTTTATGTACATGTTGGGGTGGCGAGGAGTGGGGGAAGAGTCCATCGCCATGGGCTCATTCCCTATTCATTGTTAGTTCTCAGCGACGATACTCTTTCCCTATCTCTTTGAGTTCTCACGGACCATCAATTTTTTTAGAGAGTTGGTGTAACAAATACGGTCTGCTACTTGGCAACCTCATATGTGGTACGGGCCGAATTTGTGGCGAAGCATATTACCTAATGATAGGAAGATGGTACTGCCTTTATAGCGTGGATCCAATCGCTTCCTAGGATGTCATTATAATGAACTGTGGAGCTGTTGATGATGGCGAACGTTATGGGTACCAGGACTGCTCCAGCCTGTACCTGAGTGACGATTTTTCCCATGGCTCGTTCGGTGGACCCGTTAAAACCTGAAATCTCTATTTTGGACGGTGCCAGGCAATCTTGCATGTTCATGTTCTTAAGGGCATCATAATACAAGAAGTTGATGCCACTGCCATAATCTACCGGCATACGCTTAATGAGGACACCCCCGATTCCAATCCAAATGACTAAAGAATCGTCATGCGGATGGGAGACTGAGCCCAATTCGTTGTCCATGAAGTAGATGGCCTATTCGTGCTGCGGCTCTGGGCCCATCTCAATTCTATGGGCGTCTGTTGGTTCTTATTAAGGCGATAACACTGCTTCATGGAGTTGGAAACTGCCTTATGTGATGATACTCTATTGTGATCTCCTAGGATCATTTTATATACTACCACATGTCCCTATGCCTGAATGGTCATTACTAACTATTTGAGGGTTTTGCGAAGGAGTTTGTCTGCCAATGGGATTGGCCGCTTGAGGTATTAGGTATAATACCCTTGGTAAAACAAAGTCTCAGTCATGTTGATTAGATCATAGCACTCCTTAGTCGTGTGGTCATGAATATTGTGGTGTGGGCAGTATGGTTGTCCAGGACGGTCGGGCTTTTAATGTGGATCCCTGTAGTTTGAGTCATTCTTGATAATGACGAGGAGGTCTGCCCGTGTGAAAGTAAGGTCACTGGGTGAGTAATGTTCCTAGCGTGGGACTTTTGGTCTTCCATATGTGGGGGCTCAGTTTTATCTCGAGGGTCTCACCCAATGAGCCTTTTATTCCTGCTATCGTTAGGATCACACTGGGAATCGTATGAGTCCCTCGAGTGTTTAAAAGTTTTTGGATGAGCGACAGGCGAGGGGGCAGAAGCGGTACTGAGGAGGGTTGTTGTGAGGCAGATGCTCGATTATCCGCTTCCATATTCTGGTATTTTCTTACTTTTTCACAGAGGTCCTCGAGTACTTTGGGTTGCATCATATGTAAGGCCTCATAAAGTTTGAAACTGGGAAGGCAGGCACCCATAAAAGCGAGACTGGCAGTCAGAGCATCGACCCACTCAATTAAGGTGAGTTTTCTCTTAAACCTTGACAAGAAGAAGTCGATGGTTTCTCCGAACTATTGCTTCAAGGAAAACAGCTCCGCTAACTGCTTCTTGGATTGCTTGTTGTGTTGGTACTATTCTATGAATACCAAGAAGAGTAGCTCGAACGTTGAGATTGAGTTGGGTTCAAGGCTCTGGAACCAGGCGAGGGCTTCGTCGGACAGGGTCAAGGTAAACAAGCAACACATGTGCTCATCGGTTTGATGTTGTAAGTCAATACTGTAATGAAATTTTGAGAGGTGTTGGCCTGGGTCCTGGCTCCCGGTAAAGGCCTCCATCTTCGGTCTGGAATAGCTCTGGCCTGGGACGCAACTCTGGATATATGCAGTGAAAGGTGTGTTGTGGATCCGGAGGGTCTCCTTAGTTAACCGTTTAGTAGGGTCGTTACCTTGCACATTTTTTATTAGCACCTCCACAGATGCAGCTGTTAATGGTAATGGGTCGTTCTGGTGGCGTCCCATCTTGGGGAGACCCCACCTCTGGTGGATAACTCATCTTAGTAACTCTAGTAGTACTGCTCGTATGGTTATTCGTATGAAGGTATGTTGGGGTACCATTCATGAAATTGGTTGTTGCAGGCAAGAACTATTTCATGGTAGGGTCTGTAGCTCTGCCCAGGTGGGTAAGAGGGGTTGCAGGGCTATATGGTTGGTGCTACTGAGGGGTTTGCATAGTCTTCATCATGTCAGGCCCAGAAGTTTGTGACAGGCGCTGGGGGGGGGGGAACATGCCTCCTTACTGTGGTGGTGGGTCATTGCGGCTGAGCTGGTAAACAGGTCGCTGCTGAGGTGGGCTTTCCATATGGTATGAACTGGTCAGGAGGCTACAGTGTTTGGGGGAATTGGATGACCGGGGGTACTAGTGATCCTCGGGGTGGCAGGTACGGGTGATGAACTGATGTAGGCGGATGCTCATATACTAGCCTGCAGACTAGGGGCAAGGTACCGTTATTGGGTGTTGCTTCGTACGACATAGACTTGCTAACAGATGTGGATGTCGCCTGGCCGCCAGGCGGCGGTTGAGGTCCAGCGACGAGAGTGTCGCATAGTTCGTCATTGGCCAATTAGAGCTGGCAGATTTGGTCCTCCTTAGTGGACATCTACTCTTGTAACTGTAACAGTGTAGCTCACATTTCTGCCATAGCTTGCTCTTATAATTAGTTTCGTATATAAACCACCATCTTCGCTCGGTTTAGATAGAGGTTGAAGGTGTGAACATAGACGGCGCCAATTATAGTCACGTGATTCCTCTCGGGGTTGAAAATAAGTGTATATTAGTTTTTGGCTTGACACATCCTGCTGGAGGAGGGCACCACTCGACTCTCTCTGGGTTTCTCCTCTTAAACTCTCTCTCTCTTTAAAGGAAGAGGAAGTGTTCAGAAAAGAAGAAGAAGAAGAAGAAGATCCCTTTTAGGTTACATTCCCCCCTCTATTTATAGGGAGGGTTTGACCTAAGAGTGTTCCTGCTCACGTGCCTTATGTAATTCCTAAGGTATCCCTTCAGGGTCGTAGGCTCTACATCTCTACGTGAGCAGGGGCTAACGCCCATCGCCATCGGTTGTGTTCACTGTGCCTCTAGGGTCGTTAGACGAGTTCCCGCCCGAGGTATGCTCGTCGCTAGAAGGAAGCTCGCATGATGACCTAAGCGGTTTGTGCTAGCTGGAGTGCTTCTGCTTTTGGTGGAGAGATCGTCCAGTGACCTTCGACCTCATGGCTAGCGGGAGCGTGCTTCTACAATTTCATGTCCATTCTTCCTTCTCCATGTGCCCATGACCCTCCCTACTATGGTTTAACACCGCCCATCCTTGCAACTTATAAGTTATAAAACAAAACTAAAGTTGGGATGGTTATGGTGGTTTGGTTCTATTCCAACCCTAACCTCCTATACATTACATTTTCAGCTTTTGTAAATGAGAAAATATCTTTAAAGTATAGCTTTAAGAATATGAGGGCATAATTCTTCAAGAAAAATGTTTATATGTTGAAAAAAGTAAGATTGAAAGAAAAATTAAAAATTAAGAGATGGATGCTATCTTCAAATCGAGAGTGAAAAAACAAAAAATGGAATCAATAGCACCCACCAGAGACTAAGATATGGTAGACAAAAATTGAGGATTTGATTGTTATGTTATACGTATAATATGAAGAACGACCTAAATCCCCTCAACCCAAATGAACTCTAACTACTAACGGGTTAGCGAGTCAACCCGTGGGTCAATCTTCATAAATATAACCCGACAGGTTAAGCTCTCGTCTCTAGCGGGTCAACCAATTTATGACCCAAACCCAATTTAAAGTAGGCCATGTTCGGGTTTGATTGACAGCCCTAGTTTCTACGAGCAATCGCCGGAGTATCTTGAGTTCCATATTTTTTCGATCAGAGACTTTCTTCTAGCCGTGAGGACTATCTTAAAGATTTTTCATTTTGAGAGATGACCATATAGGATGAGGATAGTCTCCCGATTTTCAGTTTCTTTTCTAACCAGTTAGCTATTTTGTATTGATTTTATGGTAATGTACAGGCATTAGGCCGTCTGACCAGTATTGAAATTAATGGTTTAAAATTAATATGTAATTTTCATCAGGATACCCTTAGATATGATATTATAAATTGCATTGGCGGTAACATTTACTAGTGTGCTACAAATGCTCATTCAGCAATGCCAAAATTAAAAGATATTATTTACAATTTACCAACATTTGTAACTTTAATTATTTGATATATTGACCCGTTGGCGGTTCGATATGCAGACAAGGTTCTTTTGGAACCTTTGGACATTTCACAAGAGTTGGATACTTGCATACATAATGTATGGATCGTGCACCGTGGAGATTTCTTGGCCATCCCTTGTTAGATTCTAGACCTCAAGCATGATGGTTTTTTACATGTAGATTGTGAGCATACATAATGATGACGAGGATGAGGAGCCTATGGAGGAGCCAATGAAGGACTTTGACGAGGATAACCTAGAGGTGATTGACGAGGACGAGCCAGTTGGCACTAGGCCAAAATAAGTAAATATTGACACTTTTGGATATACATTTATGACCAGGCAGGTGTGTTAGAAAATTTGGACATCCGTTAACAGTCATAATCTTATTGCCACCGTCGCTTATTCTTTATTTCCTCATATTTGCGTCATAAAAAATGCGACTGCGTATTTCGTTGGAAAACAAATCCAATTTAGACGGTTTATATTGTCGTTTTGATTAATTAAACTTAATCTACTCTAATCCATCTTAATTAAAAATAAAATTGAAGAGCCTGCCCAAATTCTCTAAATTCTCCAAACTTCCCGCCAACGCCCTCTCTCTTTCTTTCCCACAGTCGACTCCATCAAGAGTTTGAAATTTGTAAATCTCTAGCTAAATCCCTAAATCTTCTTATCGACTTATCTAAAACAAATTTCCCCACATAAATCAAGCACCTAAAAGCCTTAATCCCAATCGATTTTTCCTCTCCAACAACTGAGCCATAATCCAATTTCAATTAAGCGTTTAAGCTCTGCAAATCTATAATTTCCAATTGAATTTTAATTCTCCAAACACTCTAAACACCAATTTTAGTTATATATTCATCTCTCATATCTCCCCTCCTTTTTTCTTCTTCATGAAGAAGATGAAGATCGATCTTTTGTTTTGGGAATTTGCTGCAATAAGGTTTGTACTTGACAGAAGAATCATCTAATTTTTCCCTTCAAAATTTTAATTTCACTAAAGTTTTAGGGATTTAGATCTTTTTATGGATTTCCTTTCTATCTTATCTGATGTATTGCAGTTGAAAGATTCCTGATTCATTTTGGAAACAGTGTGAAATTACATGGAATTTTAAAATTATAAAGAGGTATGCATTGTTATGGTATTTTTTGTTTGCTAATTTTTTCTTTACTTAAAGTAAAAAAAAAGTATATTAATTTTTTGACCTTGAATACAGAATTTAGGGATTTTCCTATTTTTGTTAGTATTTGGACTTTTTTGTGATAAATTTCTAGAGTTTCTTATTCTTCATTTTTTTAATGTCTGATATCTTAATCATAATCTTGTTGTTATAGATTTCAGACTTACTATATAAATCTCGTCGTCTTTGTTGCAAGAGGTAAGATTTATAGGGTTTGTCTTTTAATATTGCTAATGATTTCAAATTACAATGAGTTTTGTTATATGGTTGTTGTGATTCTACATATGGGTAACTATTTTATTAGTATTAGTATTTTGGTATAAAAGCGTTAAGAGCTAAGTAGAATTGAGTAAAACGGTTGTATTATTTGTTGGGGGCTGCAATGTTCTTAAACGAATAATTTTTAGAAGATGGAGAAGAATATTGTAGAAGATTGAGAGTCTTAGCTATAAAGGTCTTAATGGCTGACTTAGAATCTGAAATAAACCATAGTCTTTGACAACCCCTTTTAACTGCTATATCCAATTTAAACTAATTCATATTTTACTGTGTATTATGTACTTAGTTGCTAATTTTGACATTATGGATATATTTGATATGAAGGAAATAAACCTTGCAACTTTATTGATGTCCCTCTCTCCCATCTTCTCCAATCACAAGTTTTTTCTCTCTCTCACACATTCCTTTGTTCTTTGTTTTATTTTTGTTTATTATGAATTTCTATAACATTGATATCTAATTTAGCAGTTGATCTTATCTAAAGGTGCAATTTGGAGATAATCCGGTTTTGTTTGGGTCTTAATTTGTTTTAATTTGTTGCCTTTTGATAATCCTAGAGGTGATTATTCAGTTTAACTTTATATTTGCGAGAATTGAACTACACTTTTAAGTACTCTCTGTTTGTTATGGATATTAGTTTTTTTGTTTCATTAGGAGACATTTTAGAATAGCTAAATTTCCATACAGCCTTCTTTTGAATTTAGAAATTGCTATGGCAACCCACATGGATGTGTTGAATTTAAGTATAGGTGGACCTGATTACTTGGATCTTCCATTCGTAGAAAAGGTAAGTGTATTTGTTCTACAACTATTGCTTTAATTTTTTACTTCTAATTAGTGTAGATCCAATTTCAGTACATTCTTGTGTGTGTGTATGCATGATTTATCAATTGCAGATTTCTTTTTGAATCTTTCATCAATGACCCCCACAAGAAACAATTTTGATGATTGGTATTTGGCTTCAATTGTTTCCAGGTTTGGGAGCTGACAGCTAATAATATTATTATGGTTTCGGCTATTGGAAATGATTGCGGGGCATAATAGGAGTCATGGAAAGCTAACTAGAAAGTGGGCTTTTATTTCTTTATTTGATTTTACTTGTAGATAGTTTCATTTCTTTTATGAGGAAGTGAAATTTGTCTGTAATTTTTCAAGAGCTATTCTTTCCTTTTCATTTGGAGAAGTCAATTAACCGGATAGTTGTATGTCTTCTCTTCTAGGGATTTGTGACTTCATAGATCGGTTTTTGAGAAAGATGGCTTACCTGATGGAGCTGAACTAGCGTATTATGCTCGTGGACAGGTTGTTACATTTACGATGATGTAAAAGAGTTTCCTTTTTTATCACTACTATTTTTGGGTTAAGCTACTTTGGGGCTCCTGCGTTAATGTTGCCTTTAATTATTTATTTGACAGAAAGTGCTCGAGGGCTATAAAAAGGAAATTGGAATATTTTGTCGATGTTGCAATAGTGAGGTACTGCAATTCCATTCAAAGGACTAATAGTGATTATCGTTTGTGTATACAAGATGTAATTTTGTTCGCCATTAATGAGCAGATCAGCCCCTCGCAGTTTGAAGCTCATGCTGGTTATGCTCCACGTCGTAAACCGTAAGTTATTGTTGTATAATATGGTGGTCATATTTTAACAACAAAAATTCATGTTTTCTCTTACTTTGACATATGCTTGTTTGTTGCCAGCTACCTACACATTTTCACATCGAATGGGGTACGTCTTCATGAATTGTCATTACCTTTATCTAAAGGCTAGAAACTTTCAGCAAATGAAAACGGTGACCTCTGTGTCATCTATGCAAACTTTGGAAATCTTTTTCTTTGTGATAGATGTCCTAGGGCTTTTCACAAAGGTGAATATCTATCTCCCCTATCGGTATCCATGATTCGTTACCACCTTTTCTGCTATCTTATTGCTCTAGTGGTCAATTGATGATGAGCTCTTGTACAAGGTTAAGATTATAAGTGATAGTCAAAGCCCATCAAATTTGGTCTCCGTAAGAACCAAAAACTCACAGCTTATGTCTTACACCAACTTATGGATCACTAAGGTTAAGTGAATAAGCTTTCCTAAGGGTTATTTTCTTATGATTTTGAGGGTTGTAACTTTCTTAACATCATAGCCTTACCTTAGGCAGTGACTTTGGGGTTGGTAGGGATAAAAGGACTATTAACCCTATTATCAGATGTTCTACAAGTCAATGTACCTAAAAAAGTTCAATCTGTGTTGGCATACAAAGATAAAGAAAACCAAGAAAGAAAATAAGTTATACTTCATCTGGATTGCCATAAGCAGTTGTAGAACTTGAAATTTGAGTTGGCTTTTAATGTCAAACCTCAAGTCTTAGAGGGAGATACCATTTGGGTTACCATCCCATAGGTGAAACCCATTGAAATGACGCAGACACTAAAGAAGAAAAAAATTGTCCTGTTTATTTCACTAGAAAATCCCATGTTTGATAGTTTTGTTGTTTAGCTCCCGGTTTACAATGCTGATTTTATTGTAAAATTGTTTTAGTTTATTCGACTCAGGTAAATTATTAAAGATGCCCCCATTTTGTTTCTTGTAGCTTGTGTTATGATTTATGCAATGTTGTTTTCATCAAATTCTCACTTTCCTAATACAGAGTGTGTAGGTCAATCAAGCATTCTACGTGGTAAATGGTACTGTGCATATTGCCAAAATGCATTTGCAGATAGGTCTTGCGTGACTAATGAAAATGCAAAAGTAGCCGGGAGGGTATCGGGAGTTGATCCTATAGAGCAGATATCAAAAAGGTGTATTCGCATCGTGAAAACCCAAGAGACAGCAGAAGTTGGCGGATGCTCCTTATGCAGGTGAGCCACGTGATACTTATGTTTATGATCCTATATGTATCTGAAAATCCTAGCATCTCTGCCGACTACAAAACATGTTTTTTTTTCCAAACACAAATTTTGTGATGAAAAAAAAATAAACGTTAAGTATACAGCAGAGTTACTACATTACATTCTTTCATCTTTGGAAAGATATATAATGTAGGTTTGTGGATCAAAGTGATGTGATTGGTATTGGTGGTATTGATTACAATGATCGTATAGCTTCATTCTCTTCACACGGCATGAGTACTTGGGAAATGCCTCATGGGTAAGAAAAAAACTTTGCCTTTACCTTTTACCTGTTCCCCTTCATTCCTTGTTTGCCATTTGCTATCACTAGGTTTTGGTACCATTTTAGCAGCAAGTATGGAGAAGTTTGATTCACTGATCAGAACTATTAATAAAGTTGATCTCATTGCACCATTTCTTAATTAAGACGTAAAATATGTATTGTTAGTTATTGCATTGTTTTTCCCATGCAGCTACGGTCACATGAAATCTGATATTGTTGTATATGGGCGAGAAATCATGGGATCAAAGATTTGTACAGGTTGCAAAAACCTCTCAGGAACAAGTGTGGCAAGTCCAGTACTTGCAAGTGTTGTATGCTTGCTTGTTAATGTCATTCCCGAAAATAAGCAAAAGGATATTCTAAATCTGGCAAGCGTGAAACAAGCGTTGGTTAAGGGGGTTGCAAAGCTTTCAGGTCCTAATATGTATGAACAGGGTGCGGGTAGAGTTGACCTGTTAGTTCTTTGACCTATATGGAAATAACTTACTTTTTCAGCTATTTTACTGAAATAAAACTTATTTTATTTTTGATTCATTTATGAATGCAAGCTTAGAGTCATACGAGATTCTGAAAAGGTACCGTCCACAGGCAAGCATGTTTCCCAGTATTCTCGACTATACAGACCATCTTTATTCCTGGCCCTTCTCCTGCCAGCCACTCTATGCAGGTGCAATGCCAGTCATTCTTAATGCCCCCATACTCAATGGAATGGGTTTCCTTGGCTATGTTGAAGGCCCGCCTACATGGCACCCTAACAATAACAAGGGAAATATTCTCATCATTCACTTCTCCTACTCCAAGATCAATGGAATGGGTTTCCTTGGTTATCTCGCTCTACATATGCAAATCAAGGATGAAGGTGCACAATTTTCAAGATTGATTGAAGGCAATGAGATAGGGAATATATTTAGCCCGTCACCACCCGGAGAGAAAGGCTAATGAAGGACATGTACATGTGCCCTTTAGTTAAAGCTAAAGGCGGTTCCAACTCTACCAAGAGCAAAAAGGATACTCAGGGATCAATATTACAATATCAAATTTCCACCAGGGTATATACCACGTGACTCTTTAGAGGTTCGTAATGACGTTCTTGACTGGCATGGGGATCACTTGCATACAAATTTTTACTTCATGTTTAACATGTTGAGAGACTCAGGATACTATGTGAAAACACTTGGCTCACCCCTTACATGCTTTGATGCTCGGCAGTATGGGACACTCCTGATGGTGGACCTCGAGGATGAGTATTTCCAGGAAGAGGTTGAAAAGCTGATAGATGATATACTTAATGCTAGATTGGGTTTGGTGGTGTTTGCCGAATGGTACAATGTAGATACAATGGTGAAGATGAGATTTTACAATGATAACACTAGGAGCTGGTGGACGCCAATTACAGGGGGCAGAAATATCCATGCATTGAACGATCTTTTGTCTTCATTTGGGAATGCTTTTGGGGATAAAATTTTGTATGGGGATTTATTTATTGATGGTGAACAGAGTCGTTATGCTTCTGAAATAGATATAGTGAAGCTCCCAGAGGGCGAGTTTGTACATAGCTTTCTATTTTTGGATAGTTCGGAAAGTGGTGCCCCTCAGAATGTACTGCAAACATCTGGTTTAATGAAGGTTAGCATGTAAAACTCTAGTTAATAATTTTTTATATTTATATTAAAAAAACCTCTAAAGTCTGACTGGTCATACCCCTAATTTTACTATGTAAGATCCTCAGCTAACACGGAATATTTAGGCGGACTCTCCTGTTCTTGGCCTCGTGGAGTTGGGTGATGGACGTATTTCCATGTACGGTGACTCCAACTGTCTTGACAGCAGCCGTATGGTTTACCAACTGTTTTTGGCTTCTTAAGAAGATATTAGATTTCACCAGCAGGAATATTAGCGATCTAGTACTCTTCTCAGATTCAGTTAGACAGAAAGAGCCCCTTTATCGGGATGACGACCAGCTACCATCTCGCCAAATTGATGTAAGTTTTTCTACTTATTCTATGGTTTTAGGCAAAGAATTGATCTATCGATGTGATTCTAGATATGAATATGGGGAATGAAAGGTTACATTTTGCAACTAATAGGCTGAAGCAGAAGATTGCCAGGAATTCCGAGTATAGATATGGGAAGAGGTTGGCATCCTACCATGGAACGCTCCAGATTTGGGTACGACGGATTACCCAAGAAAAATGAAAGGAACTCCTTCACCACCAGCGGTAGGTACAATGATACAATGGACGTTCTTGGTTTACTCAAGAAAGATGAGGTAAAATTCATTGTTTTCGATATTTGGATTTTTCACTATATATTTTAAGATGTGCACCTATCTAACAGAGTTTTATCTTTGTGCTTCCTGCAGTTTGATATGCAAGTCCTCCTTGCAAGTCAATGGTTTATACCAATTATTGTTGCTATTTTTGGTACGTGATATTGACCCCTTTCAGTACTTGCCGAGTGTAAATTCATGTTCATATTTGTGCAAGATTAGATTCCAGTGTTACGTGTATAGTCATGTCAATACATCATAATACTCTATAAGTTACTTTTGAAAGGTAAGCGAGGGACTGAACCCCATGGATAAGATAAAAGTTGGAGACAACTCCTATCCATGAACTTTAAAACCTACATAAAACACTTGTTAACTTGTTTATCTACACTTGGTATATAAGTTATTCAATGCGTATCTATTTTGTAAATAATTTAATGTTCTAGGTATTTGTGATATGTCTTACTTTAATTCCGTTCTTATCAAATTTTGTTTTCATGTCTAAAAGGAATATGGAGAAGATGGAAATGGGCATGTGAGAGGCTTTAGTGGTTATATTAATAAGACAAGTGTTCAAGTTACAACACCTTTGAGGAAGGCCATTGAACGGGAAAAATCTAAGAATAGCCAGCTTGCAGATGAGGTTGTTTCAGTGTGACAAGAATTTAAAGAAAAGCTAAAGGTGGAAGCTAGTAAACGTAGAAGACTTGAAGAAAGGATTGGAGCATTTAAATCATGCGAGAGTCGACATGGAATAAATATACACCATGCTTTTCCAAGCAATGCCTCTTTCTCTCAGGTTTTTTTTCTTTCTCTTATACTTCTTATTTATACAACTTATACTAATTTAATGTTTAGTAGAATTTGGATTTTACTGAACAAGAAAAATAAAATACATTCAACAGACTATACTACGCATATTTTCAAATGATAGTATATATCAGACGATAACATTGAAAATAAACACCAATGATTCTTAGTCCATGTTTTTCTTTGCTTTACATCTCATTATAAGCCATAAAAACATCTTCAGTAGTTCCACTATAACACTTGTGCCTATTAGGGAATATATTAGGGAATAATTTGAATATGATGTAATGTCTTGAATATTTCATGTAATTTTTTAGGTCTCGAAGATGGTCTTGATTGGTGCAAGTTTCTATATAGAAGGGACCGGAAAGTTATCCACATTGCCTAGAGCAGTAGCATATACTGGGGTAAGTGTCTTTCTTCCTGGACTGGTATTCATATGGTATCTAGAAAAGTAGCAAGGAACACCTTTAAAATACCCAATTTATAGCATTGATGAACATATGTAGAGCTCCCATCAATTCTGTAATTCTTTTCTTATGTACCTAAACTTCTTTGTTTGGATCAGGTTTCTTTATTAAATAGCATTCCACTGTGATTATATGCAAACTTTTTGGCCTTCAATAGTATTTCATTCACTACCAGCATAGAGTGGGCTAATGTGATAATCTCTTCTCTTTCTTAACTTATGTAGTAGAAATCTCATTTAACATGCTACATTTACGCTGGGTTTTATAATGTCTATTAATATTGTAAGGATTGTTTGATTTTGCAAAGTAAAGGTAGTATCTGATGGTGTTTACTTCTTGTTTTTGTATCTAGGTGGGTCGCCTCCATTGCTTGTTGCCTTGGTGGGAAGATGCAACTATTAATTTTATGGTCAGAGGAGGCTATAATGTTGGTGAACAGATAAAGCAGGTACATAATGGTTATTAGTACGCCTTTTTCAAAATTGGCTCCAAATGTTGCAATATGTATCATAAATTACAGGTATAGATCAATAGGCATTTGATATGATATTTCAATATTGTTATCAATAATCCTTACATTTCATACATTATATTGTGATCTACCCTTACATTGACATAAGATAATGTTAGAAGATAATGAAAGTCGTGCTATATCGCAAAAATTTAGGCTGGTATGTTAGAATGTAAAAACTCGAGCCTTATTTAGAGTAAAGACTTCGTATACCATGAGATTAGGGAAGAAAGCTGGCATTGTTTTGTTCACATACAGACAATTGGAAATTATAGTCCTTAGCTAATCCTGATGTTTGTTTTGATCTATGGCTACCTTTTGTTACATAGATAAAGCAAGAGACGCTAATTATCTGGGGCGAGGGTGACCAAATTATCAGCAACCAACTTACAACGGTTAGTTATTTTCTTGATTTGACCTTTACATTACTTGCATCTGACATCACAAAATGTAAACAACGTGGACTGCTTAAAAGCTAGGAATCATATTAGATATACATAATCCCTGCCCATCTATATATGACTAGTTTACTCCATGCAAAACATTTCTATTTATATAACATCTAGAAAATAATAATCAACATTTTCTTTAGCAGAATGCCAGAATAATAGTACAAAAAATTCCAATTCTTATAAATGCCAAAAATGATATTATCAATCTCAGCTTGATCAAGATAAGTACATTTAGAAGTTATGAGAAAAGGTTGAAGAAAAATATGACAAGAAGAGAGTATTTTGGAAATTTCCCTATAAATTATCAAAAGCTAAAGATAGTACTAGAATGTGTGATGGACTATCTCATAAGGATTAATTGGATAAAAAATTATGTACAAAATACTGGTATATGATGAGGACTATGTACAAGGTGTGTAATGGTTTTATATGGGTTATAACTGGTCCAACCATAGTAATTTAAACAACCCTTTTTGTTATGTAAGCCCAAGGTTTCCAGACACAGTTATTTGATCCAAAAGAACATCTATTGTGTTTATATAAGCCCAAGAAGATGTCCAATATCGTTATATAGTGTGTCCTACTTGTCTGATATAGGTGATTCATATTTTCTTCGTATGTGGGGTTGAAATGTATGAATAAAGCATGGAATCAATGTGAATGGCTTTAAATACTTTGTTGTGTGATAGGTATTATTATGTCACTTGTGTGTCTAATCTATTGTGGTCTGCTGAGGCCTACTATTCCTCAAATATAATTAATGTAAAGTTTTTCGGGAAGGAAAAAAGATTACAAGCATCACACACTATCAATTAAGAATGCCCAATTAATAGAGATGGAGAAAGAAACTTAAACTTTTTATAGAAAATAAATTATAGCTTTTCATACATAAATATTCAATCAAGCCTTATGAGTTTCAATGTTGTTGAGACAACTTGTTATTTGTTTAAAACGTTCTTCTACCATGTACTCACGATCACATTTTATTCTTTTGTAGGCAATAGAAGATTCACCGCCACCTGATGGAGCGAGAGGTAGAAACTGCATTATGAAAGATATGTATGGCAGAACAATTGCTTACAAAAGTATTTAGTTATCTGGGGTAGCTCCTGAAGAGTTTTATCGTGTCCTAGTAGATGTGGTTATTCTCGATGATGTGCAATTATTTATGGAAGGGGGGTACTCTAGGTGACATTTCTTCGGGTAAAATTGTTGTAAGGTATAAGAGTCTTACCTATTTCGAGTAAACGTCATCTTTTTATTTTATTGTTCTTGAAATAAAGTTTGACATTGATATTAGGAAATAACCTTTTAATTTATAATAAAACTTGTTCTTGTTATTGAAATATGTTGTTTTTTATATTAATTGTTTTTAGTTAATAAATTTTATAATGACTATTGTGATTATGACCCGATTGATATGATTGCTGTATATTGAAACAAAATGACTGTTAATGTGACAAAAATTGGGACGTTTATATTTGTGACATAAAATGACTAATTTCCATGTCTTAAAATGTAATTATTATATATGACTGATGTTGTGACTGTTATTTATGATGCATTTTTTACGATGTATAAAACAATCTATAAATGTGTCACTGGATATTTTAAAAATTATCTACTGCGATTATTATTTCCGACGTTTAAGTTAGCGATGCATATATTAATGGATTTTATAGTCGTAAAGAATATGAACTACATTGGTTGTTGCGACTAAGAATTGTGTCATTCTATTGCAACTAAAACGACTGTTAAAAGGGTTATAAATTTTAGTAAATACGACGGATGCTTTGACCCGCCCCTCAGTCGTTAATTTACGATGTTTTTCAAGTCGATAACATAAGACTACTACAAAAAGAACGACGCTTTTTCGACTAAAATGGATGTCGCTTTAGCAAAATAATGATTGACCTACCCCGCCGCTTTTTACTCATTTTGGTCTAGTGTGGCATGGGTACCCCAAATCACGACTATGAGTAGCTGACGTACACTTTACTTTTTTCTCGAGTATGTCTTTATTTCATTTTGCATGAAATAGTGTCGTACTTGTCTAGTACATATAAATATTTTGTAGTTAGTATAGATTTTTCGTTTCAGCTTCTTGTTCATTGCATCTTATTGGCGACATATTAGCAGAGTTTACTTCCACCAAGTTATTTTACTTAGTATTGCACTTATTTATCTATTCATCATTAAGGACAATGTTTATTATAAGTTTGGGGGTGGGAAACTATTTTCAAGTTTTTATAGAAAGCTCAGTACACTATGTATAACTAGTAATGTAAAGTTAATTAATCTATGATTGCAAATAGCTCTAAATAATCCTCTAGATTGAGTAGTTAGGAAAATTAAAGGAACCTTAGAGTTCTGGCTACTTAACGAGATTATGGATTATACGCCAAAATTGAAAGTAAAAATAATTAAGCTTATGATACTATAATGATTATTACTTATTAGTGACGTTCGCAAAAATAAAGTTAACAATTTCTTGAAAGAAATTACACTTCGCATCAACAACAATATTTGTCCAAGGGATTTATTAGAGAATACTTAACTAGTTCAAAGTGAGTAATGAACTTACTACCTACAATAGTTGAAAAATGGATTAGAAAATGATACAGTATGATACAAAAAAAAAACATAGAAGAAAAACTATCAAAGTATAAAGATAGTAAATAATGGTGTGAACCTGAAGTCTAGGTCATGAAGGGACTCCGAATCCTGGCACCCTGAACTAACTA
Source organism: Kingdonia uniflora (assembly GCA_014058105.1). Lineage (NCBI taxonomy): Eukaryota > Viridiplantae > Streptophyta > Magnoliopsida > Ranunculales > Circaeasteraceae > Kingdonia > Kingdonia uniflora. The sequence goes on along the minus strand of JACGCM010002238.1, from coordinate 1,897,065 downwards.
GTATGGAATGTAGACCAATTAGATACAGAAAAATTACTATAAAATGTGATAGCAATGTATAAGTGTTCCTAATCCAACTAATAAAAACATACAAGCGAATAGAAAGAGTAAGATGCTCTCCTACAAAAAACTTTATAATGAGGAAGTTAAGCAGTTGGATAATAATCTTTTTGCAGATAATACTGAAGTTGTGACAACACATACTCGGAAATATAACCCTTTTAGGGGGATCTTATTGGGTAGTCATTGAAGTATAGTTTGTTTTCCCATTGGTTTTGCCTAATTATTTCTATAAACCCTCTTAAATTGATAAATGAACTAAGATCTTTTTTGGGAACTATCTACAATATATCTTGGGATTAACAAGAGTTACAGAGACAACAAAATAATTAGTTTGAAATACAGGAAATACTAAGTTAAAGATTTATGTGGGTAAAAATACTAAAAATCTTCACAAGACAACACTCATCTACCAGAGACACCTGAGGGCTTAAAGGCTTATTGCTTATGCTAAATGTAATCGCGAGACCTGCAAAAGTGGCTTAAATTGTCTAGTTTTCTTTTATTTTACTCAGGACGAGTAAAAAGATAAGTTTGGGGGGTATTTGATAGGCACATTTATGTGCTGAATTTAAGCCATTTTATCAGGCATTTTTGGCCGTCCTAAAACCCTTTTATTCAATTATTGTCTAGTTACCACTCTTTCAGGTTATCCACTGTAATGGAGGTGATTTGACAATAAAAGTACCAAATCTGAGATAAAATTATAGGAGAACCACTTTGAGACGCTCTAGTAGTTTAGCATAACAAGTTCAGTCATAAAATAAGATACCAATAGGCTTAACCTATATTTAGCCTCTACAAGATAAGCAATGAAAAGCCCAAATATATTAGAGATTGTGACCACTACCAACCGAAGATCTCAACTGGCCAAGGCATGAAGATTAGCGATTACCGACCATCGATCTTCATAAGTCATGCTGTTCTGACACAGATCCCCAGAAGGTTTAGTAAAATGAAATCTTCAACGAACGCGCAAACAATATTGCTAGAGTGAACTGGGGAGTAATTAGGACATTTTAAAATATGGGTATCTCTATTAAACGCTCTGTTCTCTTCCTCCATAGCCACATTTGTTTTTGCTAGATTTAAAAGTGCTTGTGAGCTAACTTTGTATCTCAAATCTTTAATTTTCTTGTTAAGGAAAGTTAAATCTTTTCCTTCAATTATTTGTGATTGTTAAGATGTTACGGGGTTAATCCCTTAAGACTAGATCTGAGGAGGAAGCCCTATAGGTGTATGTTAGGATTTTCAAGCAGGTGAAAGGTCTGACCTAGAGGTTTTAGATGATTCTTTAGGGTTGTTACTCAACTCTGCTAAACTCGGCAAGTTAGGGCAGTGTAGAGCAATTCTAACCTGGAGGAAAATCAATTTCCTCGGTAAGGGGTTTATTTCTCAATCCACTTAGTGACCTCTTTATCAATGAATTATTCTTATCTTATAACAAGGTAGGATACACCCTAGGTCAACCCCTAGAGTTTGAGCTTAGACCTTGACGGGCTGAGCTATCTATTTTCTTCCTTACGGGGAGACAAGAAAAGAACTCTAAACTCCTCGAATTCGATTCAAAAAGAGAATTTAAGAGAAGATCAAAAGCATAATATTTTAAACCTAATATGCAACTATAAGGGTGAATCCAATGGTCTAGTTAACCTTAATATCCAAATTTCATCACCTAGTTTAATGTAGATTTCCAACAAAATAAACCCCTTTTTCCCTTAGATTTTTGATTACCCTAGAATAACGTACCTCCTGGTGGATTGATACCTACTTGTCCTTTAATATATTAATTAGTTAAGTATGATTTTAATTAGACTAGTGAAGGTCTATCAAGTACGAAGTAGGTAGATCAAAGTAATTTAAAATCTAAGGTTTGTAGAACGAGTTATAGTTGACTTAAGCATGTAGGCAGGTTATCTCAGTTTAAACCTAGTCTTAGACATGACTTAATCCTGATCGGGGTACTCAGCTCATGTTGAGGTCCACAATAGTTAAGCCCTATCTTAGTGTGTAACTTACATCAACAAGTTAGGAAGAAGTCGGTCAGGTATGCTTAGATGTGGCCCTTCGAGGTTACTAGAACTCGGGGTTGAACTTTTGATATTGCGGATTTGGGTCATATACCTCGTATGAAAGCTCGAGTTAGACCTTAGAGCTATCAGGCTAAAGGCCAGTATGCTCAGGTCGGCCTTTGAGTTGGATCAGGGATGCCCACCTAAGAAATAAGCTCAGGGTCGCATCAGATCAAGACATACTAGATCGGGTTTCGACTAGGAGTTTAGACATTAGGATCTGGTTTAGATCAGGTAAGGATTGAGCCTCGTCTGGACGTGCTGAACATTGATCTGATTGACCAAATTTAACCTAGGATTAGGTTAGCAGCTACTGACTAAACTAGGTAGGGGTAGGGACAAGGTCAACTTAAGCCTACCTTGAGTCTACAGGACTCGGTGGACTTGGGCTTATCAGGTCCGCCTATACACTAGTGTTGCGATATTGTATGTAAACACACCAATACTTACCCACACTTAAGCATGTGGTCCACAGGTGCTACATATACGTGTTGCCATGCCCCCCCCCACTTAGGAGTTAAGATCTTCTAAGGTATGGTGGGGCCGGTTGTTGCTAGTGCAAAAATTAAACAAGTCTGAAAACAAATTTATGTGTTGACCTCTTTGTAACAAATGCTAACACATACGAACCTACATGTGCATCTAACCTACATAGGTCTAGACCCACTGGTCAACCTACCTAAGTGGCCTTATCAAGGAGTTTTCAAAATTATTGAGTGTCCTCAAAATAGGCGACAGAGATAAGAAAATAGAAGGATACTTCTAAAAGACCTATCATATCTTAACTTCTCAAAATATAGGAGATTTATCTTACTAAATATTATCCTTTATTCTAAAAATATTATTAAAATAAATCCAAAAATAGCCTAATAATTTACAAAAATTAGGGTTTATCGAAGAGCACGTATAAATGCAATTTTAAGGGCAATATTGGAACCATATGATCTTTGATTAATATAGTGCTAAAAACCATTAATAACATGGAAAAAATTGCATATTCAATATATTATAGGTTAATAATAGTAAAAACCCGAGGACTTACAAAAATTAGATCTACAACATGGAATTATACAAACCTAAATTACATAAAGCAAGATCTAATATGTAGCAGCCCTAATATGCATCAAGATCTAACCAAATCTAACCTAATCTAACCTATACATATTAATTAAGGTATATAGCATGAAAAGTTGAAGAGAACAACAATTAACCCTACTAAAACATACCAAATACTAGATCTAAGCACAAATATTTCAAGAACTTAATCTATACATGCATATTACTAGATAAAAAATATTAACCTAGAAATAAGAGGAGTTTCTAGGGTTACCTTAATCCAAAGATATGAAAACAAGCGATTATTACCTAAGATAGGCTCTAATAATTGCCAAAAACTTTTCTTGAATTAAGAACAAACATGCTTGATAACGTGTAATCGTCTATAATAGTTAACCGAGTAGGAACAATAATAAAGAGAATAAAGAGGTTTTACTAAGGCTCCAAAAGGCCAAATACTTTTTTGTTGTTGCTAAATTAGACTGAATTAATTATAAACACAAACAGATTACAGCAGAAGGAATGACACAAGTTGTCACTCCTAGCTTAACAGAACCCAAAATAATCTCCCATGAGCTCCTCAATTTTATATAGACATTGAGGTTGCCCTACATAATTTTCTTCGACACCAGTTTGTAATTTTATACCTATATTTACCATTTTGTAAGAGTTAAAATTTGTCTCTCTCCACGTTGCAAAAAATCTAATTTTTTCTATACTGAAGCTTGTTTCATGTCACTCTCCCTAAAGACTCCATGGTATATCACCTGACTGGCTTTAACTGCTGCAGCTGAGTCTACCTCAACCCAAGCCACCAGCCACCCATTAGAGGCCGATCCCTTAACACCCTGGATAATAGCCTGACATTCAGCAAGGAAGCTAGTAGCAGTTCCCAAGCCTTTTTCCCCAGCCCTTAACACAGCTCCCTCAGAATAATTTATAATATATCCCACTCCACTCTTGCCTGGACCTCCTTTTATGTACCATCAATATTAATTTTAACCTCGCCCATACTTAGTAGTTCCCAGAAACAAGATTTGATCAAGGTCACTTTCCTAGGACGAACAGGTACTCTTAAAGCATAATGCTTAGATCCTCTTGAGTGTTATTCATTCGTCCTGAAGAGATGAGAGCAATATCTTGTATATTTAATATCAAATTTTTTTTTCTTTGGCTAGATTAATGCAAGCATTATCATGGATTTTCCTATTCCTTGTAAACTAGATTAAGTTTGTACCACCCAGAATACTACTAATCCACAGATCCTTGATATAAAAGATCTTGTTATCTGCTGCCTTAATCATGTTTTTGATATCATGAACATGGCAATAAATCTTAAACAAATTCATACTCCACTACCATAGATCAACATTCACCTTACAGTCCTAAAAGAGATGTTGCATCGACTCTTTAGAATCTTCACATAAACAACATCTGGAAGCCATATATATGCCTTTCTTCTTTACATTCTCATTAGTATGAACCACATTGTTGTACAATCTCCATCCCCATATTGAATTTTTGGAATGAACAACTTCTCTAAACAAATATTGGGCCACCACTGCTTTGTACCTTTCTGTCTCACTATCTCATACGCAGACTTAGTAGAGAATTTGCCATGCAAATCAGGTTCCCTGATTTTATGATCTTTCCTTCCACTCCTACTCCTTCCACTTCTTCTGGGTTATTATTTGTACTCTCCTCTACCTCTTCCTCTGTATCCGCCCATGTTTGTTTTACCAGACTTGTTTCATGTGTTATATCGAAATCTTATATATCCTTTCTCCTTATGCCCCCATTATTGTGGATCCCACTGTCCAATCCTAGTCAAGCTATGGTATCCACAATTACATCCTTCATCTTCTTTTCTGTCACTCCATCACCCTTCTTTCCTCTCTCCTCTACTTCTTTTCCTCCTCCATTTTGTGCCTATTTCTTATTGTTTTTTTTCTTTTGTTTTTTTTTCACCCCTTCTACTTCTTTATTGATCTTCTCTTCTTCTATCTCCTTGAGCATATCCCTACATTCAGACACCAGATGCCCACTACCTTGCAGTGAGTACACACTTTAGGAGTTCTTCCTAACTAAATTTATTGTATGAACTCATACGTACCCTTCTCTTTCTACTTTAATTTTTGATGGAATAGGATTGGAAAAGTCCACATCCAGTAGCACACTTGCAATCAAGCCAGTAGTTCTTCTAAGAGTACTTGGATTTACTTGTATTGGGTTTCTTACCATTATAGCCATATATATTAGCACATCCTCCTCCCAATACTAGTTCCCCAAACCAGGGAATTTCACCCAAACCATAGCATGTGATTTTTTTTTGCTTATGAACATCAAAATCTGCTGACCAGGGTACCACTCTCGTCAACTGGGATTTAACATTCCACGGCCCTCTCCAAATTTTTAATTTATCTTCTTCATTATCAAGATAGATGGTGAAATATCCCTTACCTAATGGTGTAAATTGACAACTTCCTTTGATCCTCCATAGTTCTATTGCAACAGTTCTTGCAATTGCCAATTTTGTCTTTACTAGATCCAACCGGCCTATTAGACTGAATTTGTATATATCAAACCCTCTTTTAAACCCATCCTCTAGAATTTTAATAGCTAGTAGATCCCCTTGATTGTTGGTACTGGTAGAAAGCTTAATTAAATCTACCGTGGTAGGTCTCACTAGATCCGTATGCGAAGTATGTTTTCAGCATTTAAAGCTTTGACCGAGGAAGCTGCTTTCATAGGCCACAGATCCATGATTTGTATGTTGCCATGAATCTAAGTTAGACTTACATAGAATTTCCCAGAAATTTTACTCGCCTCAAAATTGCCTCAAAATTTTCCAAGTTGGGTTATCCCAAAAGGCCAAATACCATAAACTTCATTAAGTACAATGTACAGAGTCTCCATATATTCATATTGGTGACTTTTAGGTCTTTCCCTCTTTTCTTAGTCAAACTCTAGGGGGACTATAGCCCAGCGGAGACCCCACCACTCCACGTAGGGCCCCACCTAGAAAATAGTGGACTATAAGTGTAGAAGCACGCTCCCGCTACCCACGATCTTGAGGGCCGTCTATGACCTCCTCACCTTTGGACTAGCGGATTCTCGTGCAAACGACCCACAAGCCATATCAAAAGCACTTATACAAAAAAAAACACTATGTGTCAGGCTCACATGGAAAATTAAAACCGAAAACCCCGTGGGGGTAATTCAGACTTTACACATGTTACGTGAGCCCAAGAATCTTTAGCTCTAAAACTCTTCTTAAAAATAGGGATGGTGAGGAACCTAAGAGAAGACCTTTTTATCATAACTTCCTCCTTCATCTACCAAACCCTAGCAGCTCTGGAGAAAGAGGGAGAAGAGACCCAAAGATATTTGAGTGGTGCCTTCCTTTGGTTAGAAGTATCAAGCCCAAATGATGCTTTACGTATTGTCATCCCCTTAATAAATCTAGGTGACTAAAACTACAATTGGCACCGTCTGTCTCCTAGAGAGGAAACTCTATACAAATACGAAAATGGTAGTTTTAACACAAAACTAGACACATGAGCAAGCAATGGCCGAGATGAGAATGACGCTCTGACAATTGTCAGACCAAATGATGATAAAAGAGGTTCTAATCCGGCAGCTCTAGGAAGAAAATGATGAGATGCACAAAATTCTTAGCAGTGGAAACTAAGCACCCGCTGCTACCCTAGTAGCCTTTGAAATGGTGGGAGACTCCACGCCGAATGAGGTATAGGTCAATAACCAAAACCACAAACCTCCACCCGATTTACTAACAATGTATGGTCCAGTGCATAATCCCTAGGCTACACCACTTTACAACCAACATCCACTACCTCATGGAATAGTACCAGTCGACAGCCATAACGATAGACATCAATCCAATGTACCACTGATGTATGGCCCACGTACGCACCCCAAGCTAGTCCCATCTATAACCAAGATCAGCTACCTCGTGGAATAGTATTGTTCCCTAGTATATAATGACTTCCACCATCAAGACGACCAGTACAACCCCTGGTAAGTATCGACCCCTACCGCCAGCATATCAGCTTTGCCATACGGGTTCGCCACCACCCGATCGATATGCTCCATAATACAATGGTATGCATCTCCTCATTTCTCCATTATTCCCAGGGACATCTTAATTTAATTGCAACGATAATGCTCCTCTGTGGTATCAACAACATAGTTCTGATGACCCATCTTACCTACCTATTGGGTATGGCAAGAGGCAATATCTGGGAGGAAACCCACGTCCCCTAGAGAGAAATAACTTTGCATATAACAATAGGTAGAATGAGCGGTACCAAGAAAAGCTGTAATTCACACAGTCGTACGAGACGAACGAAGAAAGTTACTATGATGAGCCTTCGATAAGGGGAGGACGAGGTCAAGAAGGAAAGATTAAAGAAGTTACCAATTACCTTTAACAGCCGCCTCCGTAAAGGTATTGGTACAAAAATTATAAGACTGGGATAACAACATGGTTAAACAATTAACACAACAAACTCTTCGGAAGGGTTACTGTACCCCCTTTATAGAGAACATTCAAAATTACATACCAGGGAAAAGCTATTCCAAGCTAAAGGTAGAACCCGTCAATTGAAGTCAAGACACGGGATACCACATCTCTAAGTTCCAATACAATATTGACCTGCAGTACCAAATTAATGAACACATGTCATACCTATTTCCCCCATCCCGTCAATGAAGCCCTCGCCTGGCTCCACAACCTCGAGCGCAAATATCCACATTCGAACAACTTTTATTAGTTTTTATGAAAAAATGCCTACATAATCAAGGGTCAAAGAAGTAGTTAGCTGAACTCCTTACTTCAAAATAGCAGGTCGAAGAAACCATTAATTCATTCCTTACAAAGTTTAAGGCCAACCTGGTACCTTTCGAAAGAGTCGATACCCATCCCATTTACCTGGCATTCATGGGAGCTTGCTTACCTGTAATTCACAATCGAATTAGAGATTCACCTTAAAGAAGAATTAGCAATGAAGCAAATAATTTGACAGGATAATATCCTAATAGGACTTCTATTGCTCAATTGGATTGATTACAATTATTTATTCCTCAAACTCTAAGTTATAAATTTAAACTTGGATGATCTTCATATTGCCTAGCCTCACCCTTTTATGAAGGTTACAAGTTTCTTAGTTACAATGTAATACAAACTTGCCCTTAAACGTACTAAAAATAGAAGTAGTCGCAATAGTCATTCGAAGGAACCCATAGTCGTTCAAGCAACTTAACCAATTAAGCTTGAAAATTGAGGCAAAACCTTTGGTTTTCAGGGAAGCCATAGTCGCTCGAACGACTCCAAATCTCGTTCGAATGACTTGCCAAAATACCCCTTGAAAGCAAGATAGCTAGAATCACCTGTTTTGGTCTTTGACTCGTTCGAACGGCTCCAAGGCTCACTCGAATGACCTTGGAAAATAAGCTTAGAAACATCAAAATAACCTTGGCTTGAATTTCCTTCGATCTCGTTCGAACTGTCCAAGGCTCATACGAATGACTTGGTGTTTTTGTAGGGGATTTAATATCGGGATCTTCCTGGATCATGGCTCCTCCCATTAGGAGCCTAGAACTCCTACTTAGGCTAGAACTGGAGATGAGGAAAAGTTTTTATGGCCATTTCCTTGTTGTACGACTTCGACTTGCAAGGTAGTTGATCTTTTTACCCATCTTTCAATGACTCAATACTTCTTCATTTTGTAGCAGTAAACTTCCTCTCTAAAATATTATCCCTGCAACAGATCTTCTCTTTCAATCTAAAAATCATCAACTAATGGTAGGAAAGTGTTTATTGTAGAGTCTTCATCTAGGAGAGATGACTCAAATAGTTTCAAATGCTCGGCATTAATCACCGAATACATCTTCATAAATGGTGGCGAATCCAATCGGAATGCGTTATCACTAATTTTCTTAAGTATAGTAAACAAACTATAACGGATAGGCTTGAGCTTCTTACCTTCTCCCTTTTGTCGTTCCTTACCCAAATGCAACCAAACTAGGTTGCTCTCTTAAAAAGTACACTCAACCCGATGGTTATCGTGCTGAGCCTTATACTTTGCTTGAGTCTTCTTTAATTGTACTTCAATACCTCATTAACCTTGCTTATCCTCTCAATGAAATACTAATCTTTAACTTGTTCATTTTCTTCCATCCCAGACACCGTCTTATCACCAAGACAAAAGGCCATATCAAAGAAGCTTTGAGGCAAGTACCCAAGACAAACTTTAAACTGAGACTTCAAAGTAGAACCATGAATTGCCTAGTTAAAGAAAACTAAAGATACAGTAAACTCTCATCCCAAGTCTTAGGATGCATAGAATGGAATTCCTATAGTAAATAAACCAAAGTACGATTGACGACTTCTGTTTGCCCACCAGTCTAGAGATGAAATACGGTACTCTTCAACTTAGTGTCCATCATTCCCCATAACGATCTCCAAAAATGCCCTAAAAAGTGGCTATCTCAATCATAAATAATAGAAGAAGAGAGGCTAAAATACTTTTAAATGTCTCTGAAAAATACTTGCGTTGCTCATTCCCCTGTAATCGTCTTCTGGCATGGAATAAGTATTATCATCTTGCTGAATCGATCTACCACCACAAATAGATAATCATTCTTACACTTGGTTATGACCAAACCACCCATAAAATTTATCGAAATGCTCACCCAAGGTCGGCTAGGTACTGGTAATGGTAAGGAGAGTCCTAACGTACAATGGAAAGACTTCAATGTGCTGCATAGAACACAACCATGAAGCACATGAGTAACATTCACATGTATCTTCATCCAATAGACATAATGCCGCATATTCAAAATACTCTTCTCAACCTTAAAATAACCTGCCACCCGAGAACTATGAGCCTCTCTAATCAAATACAAACGGTCTTCACCCTCTGGAATACATAGTAGAATTCCCCCGTAAATCAAACTATTCTTCAATTCATACTCACATTATTTTCCTTGTACCAACTACTAGTGAATTACACTGAGCTCCTTGTCGTTGCCATACCCAGCAACATACTCAGATGGAATAATTACCAATAAAATAGAAATAGTTAGTAATGGGGGTTGAGATAACATGTCAGCCATTTTTTTGTCTACTCCTTCTTATATTTTATAATTAAGGCAAACTGTTGCAGATACGATATCCACTTCATATGGCGAGCTTGCTAAAACTTGGACTGTGTAGATAAAAACTGTATAACAGTTTGTGATCAGAATGTACCACAACATCCTTCCTCAATAAGTAACTCTGCCAATTATTTATTGATTAATATAATGCAAAAAACTCCTTATCATAGGTAGGATAGTTGTACACTACTTTTATAAATACTTAAGAATGGTAGGCAACTGGCATCCCATCCTATAATAAAGCTACCCTTAATGCATATTCTGGCACATTTATTTCTACTTTAATAAGGCATCACAAAATCAGTAATGCTAATACTGGTGCATCTGTAATCTTCTGCTTCAGTAGCTAAAAGGTCTTCTCATGGTGATCTTCCTACATAAACTTCATACCGGTCTTTGTCAAAGAAATACAATGGTGTTAAAATCTATGAAACTTCGCACTTTCATCACCGAACGGGGCCTAGACCAATTAGTAATGACGGAGACCTTCTCTGGATCTACCTTAAGTTTACCTCCATCAACAATGAACCCCAAGTACACAAGGTCCTTCTTCCCAAACTCGCACTTCTTACTATTGAGAAAAGATTATTATGAACTCAATGCTTCCAACACTTTACATATATACACGAGGTGTTCCTCCCATATCTGACTATATATCAAGATATCATCTAAATAAATAATCACAAAATCAACTATAAAAGTACGAAGTACCTCATTCGTCAATCGCATAAATGTCGCTGAAGTATTGCATAACCCAAAAGGCTTCATCAACCACTCGAAGTGACCTTGTTTGGTAAAGAAAGCCGTCTTCCATGTATCTTCTTCCCAAATTCAAACTTGATGGTAACCAACTTAAGATCTAGTTCAGTGAAATACTGAGCCTTCTGTAACTTATCCAAAAGATCATCAATCCGTAGAAGTGGATAACGATTCTTCACAATAATCTTGTTCAGCACCCAATAATCCATACACATTCTCTAAGACCTATCCTTTTTTGGCATCAATAACACCAGTGAACCACAAGGTGAGCAACTCGGATTAATAACTCCTTTCTCTAGGAGCTCCTGTACCTATTTCTTGATCTTCTCAGACTCGGTCATTGAAGTCGAATATAACCCAATATTGGATAGTGGCTCACTACTTACAATTATAATATCATGCCCTACATCCCTCTTACGTGGTATCCCTTCTATTCCCATAAACAAGTCTTTATACTCCTCTTGTAACTTCCCTATTTAGGTTGGTCTCTTAGGAGATATTTCCATAGTAGACAATACTTTAGCCGATGAACCCTCTTGAGTAGGTCATACCAATAATAACATAAACTTGCTACTCGTATTAACCAACCTCTTCACCTGAGTCACCGTTAATAAATCATTCATGGTAACATGCTATTTATAAGTATTGATGTGAAACTCATTTCCCTCCTTCACAAGAGAAAACTTGCGAGCTCTGCACTAATAAATCGTATCTCAGTCCCGAAGATAAGGGATACCCAAAATGACTTGACACATATCCAAAGGAACTACCTCGTACTTCACCTCGTCAATAAATAATTTAGTGATCGTAAAATTGAATGAACACTGCTTTATGAACTTCAACTCCATATTTTCTGAATCCACCCCAAACCATACAACTTAGAATGAGCCGTAGTAATCAAACCCATCTTCTTTTCTAACGTCTCAGATATTAAATTTTTCTGACTACACGGATCAATAATGCCATCTTCTAAGCTCTACTTTACCTGAATACTGATATAAAAAAGTTCCTTTCGACTGGAACTTTAACTCCCTTTCAATGAACTATGATAAACTCCCCGTGTACTTGGTTATGAAACTCTACAGTAAACTCCTATTCGAATTACCCATGCTTTTGACACAAATGATGCCATTTGAACCATCTCTCTTACTCATACCCAATTGGATAAAACTATTTCCTCACCAACACCTTGAACTCTTTCCAACTCAAGCTTTCTATAATCTGACATTTTTTATATGACTTCCACCATGTGAGTGCATGACTTATGAATTTTAATGTCGAAATGCATATTTTTTAAACATTTGAAAATTTTATATACTAAAAAGTAGGTTTCTAACCTATCTAACCAGTTATCCAATTTCTCAGCATCGATTAACCCATCGAATACTAAAATCTTAATTTTTAAATCAATACGAAGATTAGGCATATGATTCATGGACTTAGCAATATCCAATCTTTCTTCCACGGATTCGGCATCTCTAGAATCTCTATCTTCCTCCTCGTTACCTTCGCCCCTCTCCTCCTCCGTAACTCCTTCTTCTTCTTGTACTCTTATTACTTCAACGAAGTAGATACTTTAGCATGGTTTACGAGATGTAATTTCTCTACCAACTCCCCTAGCTAGAGTAGTAGTTAGGTTAGAAACTTTATTTTTAAGTTTTGTGAGTCTATCTTTTGAATCACCCATCTCTGAATTTACGTTTTTCTTCAAGTTAGGTTTTCTGTAAATCTTTAATAGACTCACAAGGATTTTCTTCGTTTGCTTGAATCGGTCGTTTGTAGAAACCATAAATAAACACCACCAAGATTTGTAATCCAAAATCTAATACCACTTAATCTATAATCAAATTAGAGATTAACCTTGAAGAAGTATTAACAATAAAATAAACGATTTGGTGGGATAATTTTTCAATAAGAACATCTATTGCTCCATTGGATTGATTACAATGAATTACTCCTAAAACCCTAAGTTCCAGGTTAAAACTTGGATGATCTACATATTTCCTAGGCTTGCCCTTTTATGAAGGTTACAAGTTTTCTAGTTACAATATAGGATAAAATTTCCCTTAAGCGTATTAAGAATATAAGTAGTCACGATAGTCGTTCGAACAAGCCCATAAGTCATTCGAACAACTTCACCAATTAAGCCTAAAAACTGAGGCAGAATATTTGGTCTTCTGGGAAGCTAGAGTCGTTCGAACGACTCCAAATATCGTTTAAACGACTTGCCAAAATAAGCCTAGGAAATGAGATTGCTAGAATCCCTTCTTTTGGTCTTTGATTCATTCGAACGGCTCTTTCAAACGACTATGGTAAATAACCCTTGAATCAGCAACAAAACTTTAGCTAGACTTTCCTTCGATCTCGCTCGAATGGCCCAAAACTCGTTTGAATGACTTGGAATCTTTTTAAGAGCTTTAATATCTAGATCTCCTAGATCAGCTTGACTTAAAGTTACGAAAAGCCTAACGCAAGAAATAACAATAAACTTTGGAAAATCTCTTTGAAAAAGTGTACAAGTACCAAAACGTAGAAGATAACCACTGAGCATCGACCTCCTAGGAAGTAGCTCTTCTTAGTACAGCCTTTGCCCCATTGACGCTAGTGCATACAGGAATGCCTAAGTACCCTAGAGGTAGCCCAGACGACCAATAAAGAGACAATGAATGTAAAAGCAAAAGAAAAGGAAAGCATAAAACGCGGGGAAGATCCAAAACCCCTCTCCCCTTCTTTTGAGGGTAAACCAAAGGTTGAGCGCTAGGAATAATACTTACTCAATAACCTTACAATTTTACGAACAGACCTTCTCGTAATCATTAAGAAAGACCCAGCGTTTAAAAAACTATGACACGCCCAGAAATTGAAAGCCCCAGACGACCATATTGTGCTCACCATGAAGTTCATGACCACGAGATCGAAAAATGTTACGATCTAATCAATATGACTAAGACATGGTTTAGGCAAGGATGTTATTTTTCAATAGTTAAAATGACCAATCCCTGCTAAAAGTACTAACCCACAGAGCGCTAGCAGAACCTGCAGCGATTGCGCCAGTACAGGGGCACATCGTAATTTGTAAGATAATATTTAGGGATATCAACAGAGTATCATCCCACAATGCAATCTCCTACTCTATGAAGTAGTATTGCTGATTAAATGGGAATTAAAAAATAGCTTATGGTACAGCTGTAATCTCATAAAAATCATGGGTAAGCTATCTACTTCACAAACAACGACATGGGGTCACTATCCCACCCACATAACGAAGCCCTAGTCATTTCAATCATTATCAGAGGTATAATGGCTTAATTATGTAAGCTTGAAGTGGCTTGGAATTAGCTCATACACCAATGTACCTGTGAAAAATTTAAATAGAAAACAAGAAATAACACAGGTGATTTAGCGTGGAAAACCTTTGAATAGGTAAAAAACCATGACCTCAAGTTGAGGATTTTTGTAATAGTGACTTCTATTGCTTGAGGCTGATATCTTATTACAAGTGATCTCTTGACTTAGAAATCTTGATCTTATGAATAAGAAATTTAAAGTTTTGAGAATCTAGAAAATATAGTTTTCTTGGTGATTTATCGTATCTTTTTCTAGTCTTGTCTCTTCTTAAACTTCATCTTTATATAGGCCTTATCTACATTTCTTCATCGTGCTAAAGTACATTCTCCGAACAATGTAGTTAGTGGCGGTTGACTGAGTAACTGTTGAGTCGTGAGAGATAGGTATATTTGACTTATTCAGGTTTTTCTATTTGAGCTTGACCCACGTTTTTCATCAGTTCGTAGAGTAGGTGAAAATGTTGATTGGAGAAGTCATATGGAGAATACGTGAGTCTGATATGGAGGTAGTTTAAAATAGAGACAACTCGATTTAGGTAAGATCGAGAGGTAGGCCCCTATATTCGTGAGAGATAGGTATATTTGACTTATTTTAGTTTTTCTATTTAAGCTTGACCCACGTTTTTCATCAGTTCGTAGAGTAGGTGGAAATGTTGATTGGAGAAGTCATATGGAGAATTCGTGAGTCCGATATGGAGGTAGTTTGAACTAGAGACAACTCAATTTAGGTAAGATCGAGGGGTATGACCCTATAATCGCCCCCTCACAACCGAAGTCACGAGTGGCTTTGGTTGAGAAATAATCTTTGGATATATGGGTATTCAGGTTAGAAATTTGAATAATAAAGGAAGTAATAATGGTGCTTGACTGCATGGAAAATACGCGTGTTATGGGGGGACGTGCATGTATTGAATATTGATGGAAATATTAATGTGTGCGATGGTTAGGGATTGAAGAGTTTTTTCTGTATTGAATGATGATGTTTGGGGAAATGTTCTTACATAATAAATATAGGGTTATAGAAATAGTACCTATATCGCTGTTTGTGGTAAAGTACGCTTGTTCTGCTACAATATTTTCTAAAATTGTTGAAGATGGTGAAGACCCGTAGAATGGTTCTTAAAGAGAGAATTGCTACTGAAATGTAGAGGTTGAAGTTGAAGAATTTTGGGAATTAGAGTTTGTAGATACCTACTCCTGTTTCTGTTCCACCGACGTATCAAGGAATGTCAAAAAATATGTGGCTAAAGCTGAGGAAGAGTTTTACTATAGATAGAGGTTTTACCACGTTGTCTTAACAGGCAAACAATGCTGGGTTTGTCTCTACATTCTTGCAGAAGACAAGGTTGGGGAGGCAGATGCAAGGATAAGCATAACTGCAGGGCAATTATGCTAAAGTCTTGCGCTCGAATGGATTCTAAGGTTAGGCCCTCTTCATCTCTACCAACTCTGTGAGGGTGGTGGCTACAGGAGAGGCAGCGATGGTAGTGGAGGAGGAAGATGGAGAATAGAAGTCTGCTTCTGCACTTCCATCATTGCTTTGCGCTGAGGAGACCTTCAGTTTGAAAAGTTGGTTCCAGCACTGAATCTCCTACTTTTATAGTTTCCATTTGACGTTTATCTAGACTTCGACAAAACTCATGAGAGGGAAGATATTCGTTATTTCCAATGTCTACTTTGTATTAGCTTGAATGATCACTGAAGTAGAACGAACTAGAGGATTTGACATTTTAGAGTGCCTGAAAGACTTGTTAGCTATAAAAGCACTCAAAAAACTTATTATCTATAAAGTACCTGATGTTTGAGTCCTTGAAAGACTTTTTATCTGTAAAGTACCTGTAACTTGATTTGAGATGAATAAAATTTGTTATCCAAATTCCGTATTGATATAGAATAGACTAACTCTGGAAATCAAGCTGTATGATCCAAAAACTTTTGAATATTAGATGAAATGAAATGTATGAGGTTAGAATGTATACTATGTATTTGTAATAATCAAACTGTTAGAAATTTGTTTGTAATGAAAAAATATGTGTCCAGTGGCAAATAAGATTCGACCTGGGGGCTGGAAATTTGTAGAAATTTCATAATGAAAAATCGATCTCAGAGAGGTCATTCTATAATATTAGACTTGGAAAAAACAAGCTTGATTTTGAGTAGTAGAAAATGACGAATGTCGATAGGGAGAGATATGTTCAAATAACTTTTCTCAAGATATTAGGGTTTCTGTTACGAGATAATAGGATAATATCACGACTTGTGGGGATTGGTTGTAAAATTATATAAATAAGGGTAAAAAACCTGCCAAAAAGTGGAAGGAATACGAATGGTGTGGACTCGTTCTGAGAGAATTCGTTATACCGCTGAAACGCGGTTGGCGGTAAAGATCGCTGAAGTGCGAGAGTGAATTATTGGATTGCTAGCTTATGATGCTAATCTACTAGTGAGGGTGGTTCAACTTGAAGGTTTAGATGGGATTGGGAGAGAACCCGAGTATAAACATTAATTATATGAAGAGATGTTCCAAGAAATTATGTTGGATCCTGCAACTCGAAAAGTTTATGTGAGAGAGCTTGTTGTAGAGGAGATCGAATTGGATGATGTGAGGACTGTTAGAGGATATTTGATCGGATGTAGTTCCCCAGGCCATCAAGGCTATTTTAGATGCAATTATATGTGAGGTGAATAAAGAATGAATGTAAATAGAGGTGACAGAATGTATGTAATTATATGAGTTTGAATAATCTGAAGAAAATAGAATAAGAATAAGAGTTGAATAAATCCTCTATTTTTGTGAATGTTGTTTGCGACTGTTATGAAAAACAAATTTGAAAATATTTGAAAATTTATTATGAGAGTTTCAAAAATAATGTTATTGCTGCTATAAGTAGAAGAAGCAAGCATAGAAAAAGTAGGGAACTTCAGATTTTGTCCCTTGTATAAAAGCTATGAAAACTCAGTTGCGTGTAAGCGTGAGTCATCATGAGTATGGTTAGGTCAGAGAGAGATTTGGAAATGAGGGATAAAAATAGATTAAAATATAAGATAAAGGGCAATAATGGGAAAGCGTTTTTACCGAAAAGATATAATACGTTAAACATGGATAGTGAAAGGGATGCCTCAGTTCCAAAACTGAGGACAACTCGTATGAGGCTCAATAACTGCCAACAGTTAGAGAGAGAAAATACAAATGCAGCTTCATCTTTCTCATTCAAACGTTTATCAACTTTTAAAAACTTGAAGAGCAGTGAGAGAGGAAGGAAGAAGAAAGGAAAAAATAGCAAAAAAACTTGTGAGGATTTAATCGAAAGTGATCAACAGTTAAAGTGTGAGAGAGTTGCTGAGACTGAGTCACGAAGGTGGTTATATAACAGTGTTGTGAGGGAAGGATTTGGCACTACCTTGGATTCGCATTCTGACATAAAAGGTTAGTAGAGGATTCGTGTTGTATGTATGTGTTTTTGAAGACCATATTTTGTATTTAGGCAAATCTAAAAATTATTATTTATAGTAATCTATGAAAACTTATTTCCTACATGATATATGAAAGATATTTGTATGCGAATAATGTATAAGTATAAAATAATAATAGATACCTTGGCCTGCATGTAGGTTGATCGTGAAGAGAGTTTGTGTAGGATAAAATCCCTTTGTGTAGTTGATATGGTGAGTTCCCCTATTAATGAGGTGCAGACCTCTGGTCGGTCAGCTGAGTCTAAGATTGAAATGTCTGATAGTGAGGAAGAAGTGGGTGTTGATCAATTTTTAAATTTCCTTGGAAGATTGGTATCCAATCCTCCTCATTCTAATGTATTCAAAGAGTTCTGTAAAACCAAGGCTTCTCTAGGAGGTAGATAGGGTAACTGTATAAAACACGTCGGTAGGCAATTTAGAGGTCGCACTGCAGCCACATGAGAGGGATATTTTTATTTGTTAGCTAATTTGGAGAAGGAGAAAAGGGATAGGGGTATAGAAGAATCGATCTCTTTAGAGTATTTTGATGGGAATGCTTAGAGTAAACTTTTAGAGGGCTTTTTATGCTACCTGTCTCAGTTGGAGTACGAGTTGAGTCTTCCACTAAGCAATCTGGCGAAATGGATTATGAACCGTATCAGTGCATGTCCTATTCAGATGAACGGGAACATGTGGGATATGATAAGTATTTGTGAATCTCTAAATACACGGTGGGATGGAGATGAGAGAAGAAAGAGGATATCCTCTGAGGATGTGTTACAGTTTTATGGGGTAAAAAACTATTCTGCAAGTTGAGGGGCATATTTTTTTGCGAGCTCGACTCAGCCTCGCTTTTTCGATCTGAACTCAGCAGGTTGACAATGGAATGATAATGTGATATGGGTGAAGGGTGATTAGCTTCTGAGAGATGACGAAGAACCTATGAAACTTTTGTTTATAACTATAAATCAAAGTAAGTATAATAATTTTTAATGTATGAGATTAATAGTTAAAATTGTATGATTTTCTACTGATGATAATATTTTGTGAATGACAGCTCTCAAATCTCAGGTGATGAGGAAAGAGTCGTTGTTGGATACAGTTGCTCAGGAAGAGACAGAGCTTGAGGCTGTGTTGGAAGAACATGGCATTAGCAGGAAGAAGTATGTTAACAGTCGAGCTGAAAAAGTTCAAAAATCTCAGTCTATAAGGCTAATAACGAGCACTAACGATAGAAAGAAGAAGGGAACTGATGGGAAAAGGCGAGTGAATTTTCCCAAGGCCCCTGGAGTAGACTGCGCAGGGTTACCTAAGTCTACTTCATCGAGCAAGCTAGCTAGAACGTTTCCAAATAATCAAATGTTGAAGCGCCCTTCGACCTCTGGAACCACAGGAAGTGGTGGGCCATAGAAAAGGTGAAAAAGAGAAGGGTTAAACCTTCTAAAATGTTGGGGGTGAAGGTCCTAGAAGATCAACCTGTTATGGAGGACAATTTGAAAGAGGTGGAGGAGAAAAGCCAGGTTGGCAGTTCTCCACAGGGAAGAGGAGATGAGAAAAATGGTAGGTTCATATTCCAAAATTCGTGATGAATTTTTTTATTGCGGCTCGAGTTAATAATAAGGTTAATTTTGTTTGCTTTGCATACAGCTCGTTTGATGAAGGGAATATGCCTCGGGGTTGAGGTGGAGAGAGCTAAGATGAAGAGGAAGAAGGTCGAGATCAAAAGGAACGTAGCTCAATTGAAAACTGATTTGCTCAAGGAGGGAAAATGGATGGAGGCCCTAAAAGCTTCGCAAGTGGTAGAGATCAACAATCTATACGTGGAAGCGAGAGTGAACTTGGAGGAGGTGGTAGCTGAGCGTGGCAGACTCGGGAGCCACCTTGTATCAAAAGGATATTCTGAAGATGAAGTAGATGCTATTAGGGCCGACACCTATGTGGAGAAGGAGGAAGATGAAGAGATTGAAGATGTTGTTGTTGGCGTTGTGGACGGCCTGGACGGTGTCTCTCCTCAAACGGTGAGAGACAACCAATGAGATGATCATGAACGTCCAGAAGGGAAAAATGAGAAGGTAGAGTAGTGTGATGGTTTTGTGTTTGTATGAGTATTTGGGATGTTACAAACAGATAAGATATTGTGCGACGGATAAAATTATGTAGGCTAAGCTCTTTTGTATAATCCTTGTTGTAGGGACTTAAAGAAATGTGTCTCAGAATAAAATATTTAGAGACTGAGCATACTAAGGAGATAGAGACCTTTGCGTCTCTATTGTCTTCGTGAGCGGAGCTGCAGGTTAGAATAGAGCAAGAAATATTTGACTTGTATGCTTCATTAGTATAGAGCTACAAAGCAATAAATAGAGTGTAGAGATAGACCCAAAAACCTGTTATCAGTTTAGAGGCAATGGCATTGAAATGATGCACAGGAAATACCAAAGTATTGACAAATTAAAATATAGAGAATGTGTACCTTAGACTTGGAAGTATACATTATGGAGAATCTATCTAAGATTGTACTTCGACCTTAAGTTTAGAAGTAGTTTTACACAGTAGATGTCAAAAAATAGATATCTTGTTAGAAATGAAGTATATATACTGAATTAGCATTCTGAATCGATCTCGATATAACGTATTTGTAATATGTAGGTCAAATTGGAGTCAGCTCGCTTGTGCTAAGATTATACACGCCAATGTAACCAAGAATTTGTAGTGGAGTTTGATAGGATGGGACAGGCAAATGAAGATAGAAAAGATCAACATGAAAAGGTACACTTCAAGTTAGTTGAGGCAACACAGACTGCTATCGACCGTGCCCGGCAGATCGAGAAGGATGCCAAAATTAAGAAAGGGCAAAAATAGCTCGTGGAGTTAAAAGAACATGCAGCGAAGCACAAAAGCCAGAATGAGGCAATGATGGCAAAGAGTAAGGAGGCTAACATGGCCTGTTACCATATATAGACGCTAAAAAATCACAGAAAGGATTAAATCGCTCGGTGGCCAAGTTAAAGAATGATTTAATCAAGAAAATGAACAATCAGGAGCAAATTCAAACTGATTTAGCAAATAGCAGGAGCAGGCTGGAGCGATTGAAGAAGAAATTGATTAATAAAGATAACGAGCTAAAGAGAGCTCAAAATGATCTATCTGTGACTGAAGTTTCCGTTGAACAATTGTATATAGTTTTACCAGCTAAAGATATGAAGTGTTGGATAGTATAATATAAGTGTGATAAATTGAATGAAAGAGTGGCGTAATTAAAGACCAAATTGGTACAGGCCAATTCACGTGCCAGACACACCGAGGGCGGAGAATGCTTGAGGAAGAATGAAAATGATGTCAAGGTCTCCCTTGTCCAAGGAGATGCAGTAAGCCTCTCAGCTTGAATAAGAGAGTTTGAGGGAGATGTCGCCGAATACAAGGTCATGTGAAAAAAGGAATTGAGCGGTTAAGGGAGTGCAAAAGGAAACTGGATGCTGCTCTTTCCAGGGAATAAAGGCTAGAGCAGGCTATCAGAGGGAAAGAGATTTCTATACAGCAGAAAGACGAGTTGTTGAAGAAAATTTCGATTGTGGAAGATGTGAACAGGGAGATTGAGGTACTTCATGCTCAGGTGGCAAATTTAGAGGCGATTAATCAAGCTAACTAAAGCTGACAAGAAAGTGGAAAAGAACATTGCTTTTACAGATCGAGTAGATAGAGAAATGACATGGCTAAAAGAACGGTATGCGAGGTCGGAAGATCACCTTCAGAGGGCGAGAACGAATTTCTCTAGGTCGGTTGTAATTGAGGCATCACGCTCAGATTTATTGAAGGTGGTGATTGCCCATTTTGTAGAGGAGGTAAAAAAGCTTGAGTCAGAAAGAGATATCTTATTCAATAGTTTGTCAGACAGGGGATGCATTTGCAGAGCTGATATAGATTGAGTAAATTGTAAGTAGTCCATGGAAGCAGATTTAGGCCCTCGACAAGCTAAATTGATAGAGCATGACAGGATTGTTGTGACAACTCAAGCTCGAGAATTTATGGCAGATCGACCTCCTGTTGCAGGGGAAAGTGTAGTTAACATCCTAATAGTAGAAAATAATCCATTGTAGAGGTTGTATATGTAACCTTTATTTTAATCGTAGAGATTAAGTTGAGTCAGCTAAACCAAGTGTTATCCTTGAGTTAACTGGTATGATGTCGTTGCCATATTGAGGTAGATGAAAGATAGTTTTACCTTTGCTTTATCTTATGTCTGGTAGAGTTTTTGATGTAAAACAAGTATTACCTTAGTCTTAATCGCAGAGACTTAGTAGAATCAACCAAACCAAGTGTTATTCTTGATTTAACTGGTATGATGTCGCAGCCATATTGAGGTAGATGAAAGCTAGTTTTACCTTTGCTTTATCTTATGTCTGGTAGAGTCTTTGATGTAAAACAAGTAATACTCTAGTCTTAATCGCAGAGATTTAATAGAGTCAGCCAAACCAAGTGTTATCCATGATTTAACTGGTATGATATCACAACCATATTAAGGTAGATGAAAGCTAGATTTTCCTTTACTTTATCTTATGTGTGGTAGAGTCTTTGATGTAAAACAACTATTACCTTAGTCTTAATCGGAGAGATTTAGTAGAGTCAGCCAAACCAAGTGTTATCCTTGATTTAACAGGTATGATGTCACATTGGATGATAAAAATTTGTAAGTTTTATTGAATAGAAAAGGATGTACATTGGATGGAGATGAAAATCTCGCTTTTGGAATAGAAAAAATGAGATATTAAAATGAAGTAGTGAAGGACTTAACGATAGTACCGTTCCAGTCGCCTAGTATTCCAAGGATTTAAAATGTAAACTCCCTCTTCTGTCATGAAGTAATATGATCCCAGAACTGAGAGACCTACGATAAGGAATTGACCCTCCCAATTGTCTGCTAGTTTCCCAGCATGAGGCTCTTTAAGTGTTGAGGTATTTCTCTAAGGACGAGATCATCGATTTGAAAGGTATGGCTTCTGACTCGTTTGATGTACGAATTGGCTAGCATATGGTGATATCGAGCTATGTTAACGATATCGCATTCCCTGGTTTCATCAATCCAATTGAGGTTGCAAGCCAATTTGAGCTCATTTTCCTCGTTAGTTAGCTCGTGATCTTTGACTGGATAATAGTATTCAGAAGGAATGATGGTCTTGGTACCATAGGTAAGGAGGAATAGAGTGCAGCTTGTCGAATGGCATAGAGTGGTACTATATACCCATAAGACATGGTACTCGGCAGAGATTGGATGGTAAGTGGATGGCGGTAGTATAGCGCTTTAAGATATCTATCAGCTGTCGATGCTCCTTTGGATCTACTAGAAGTGGTCCTTCGCATTTGTTGTCGATACCGAGATAAAATTAGAAAGGCTTTTACCAATCATCATCTCCCCCTTTATCGCCCCCAGTGTTGATCGTGCATACAAAAATACAATCAATGCTGGGGGTTGAAATAACTCCAATTTGGAGATATCGAGCTTCTATGCCCAAGACCCCATCTAGATATGCCAAGGAATCGGCGTCTCTATTTTATCCTCAAGGAAGATAATTCAGAGTTGCTTGCGCGAACTTGTATGTCATATCTTCAACGAGGGCTGCTTATTCGATCATCTTGCCATTCTTCTTGTATTGCTCAGAGTAATGGTGGACGATGAGTAATAAATATGTGTAAACTGAGAGTTATGGGACACCGAGCTCAAGATCGAGGTCGAGTCTGTGAAAGAGAGCTTCGTACTCGGTGACATTGTTTGAGGCCCCAAAATTTAGGCGGATTGATTTCTCAATTTTGTCGTTGAAAGGGGTAATCAATACGATTCCAATTCCTGCCCCTGCGAGTCCTGTTAATCCATCTATAAGAAGTCTCCACCCATTCCTTGTAATCAATTCAGCTCGCTCGTCAAATGCTTTGGGGGGTAGATCTTTTGTAACTTCCTCTGCAAGGTCAAGATCATGCTCATCTCTAATAGGTGTGAGTTAAGGCAGGCTTTAGTAGTTAGAAGGCATGAGCAAGAAAGAGATTTTTAAAAGAGTTAAGAGAAGGAAATTGCATTTAGACTGGAGGCCGCCTAGATAAAAAGAAGAGGCAAAAAGGGCTT
Organism: Kingdonia uniflora; assembly: GCA_014058105.1. Classification (NCBI taxonomy): domain Eukaryota; kingdom Viridiplantae; phylum Streptophyta; class Magnoliopsida; order Ranunculales; family Circaeasteraceae; genus Kingdonia; species Kingdonia uniflora. The sequence continues at coordinate 1,873,027 of JACGCM010002238.1, read as the reverse complement.
CTTTCTTACAGGTCCTCTATTACCAACGACAAAAGCACAATTGGCAAGCCTCAGCGCTTTTATTTATGGTTAAAAAAATAATACGACTCTCTGAAATGATGAAGATCAAGAAGTATAGCAATGCGCTTACAGGCCGTCAAATTATGAACAAGAATGGAAAATCCGCAAGAAAATTGGCAATGGCCTGACCCTTTTCGGAATGACGTTGCTAGAACATGATATCATGTTCTCCCAAACTGACTGACCATTGTTACACTTTTCATGATTTTTTTTCTTGGACCAAACCTCCCGAAGTAGGTAGTTTTCATGACTTTGACTGAAAGATCTTGGAAGTAGTGCTTGAATTTCTGTGAAGTATAAACAAGAGTAAGAAGAAGTTTCTAGATTTTAGAGTACCTCGTTTCCGCTGGAGTAAGGGTTTTGCTATTGAAGTAGACTGGTCTCTCAATTTTCCCTTCAAGTAGAATGAGAACCGAGTTGAGTGAAGTATCTGTAACTGCTAGGTAGTTAATCAATTCCTCATTACCTATTGAAGTGCTCATGATGAAAGACTTCCCTAAATAGGTTTTAAGATCCTAAAAAGCTATTTTGCATTCTGATGTCTATTGAGCCTCTATATTTGGCTAAACTTTTCCTTGTTTGGTACAACTGCAAAGTTATAAGAATAGCCAATGATAGCGGTCTGATGATTTCGAAACGAATTGGTTAATAGCGGTAATCTTGCCAACAAGTTTCTGAACGTCTTTCGTTATTTTTAGAAATGGCATGATAAGGAGAGCCTGAATCTGACCTAGATTGGCCTCAATCCCATTCTTGCGGATGAGGTGGCCTAGAAATCGACCTAAATGTACTCTAAATTGACACTTATCAGGATTGATATGCATCCTGTGAAATTGAAAAATATTAAATATTGTGTTGAGATTTGAAATGTGGTTGGTGAGCTGTATTCTCTTGCACAAGAGATTAACAATGTAGACTTTTACGACTTTCCCATGATGTACTTTGAACATAGTAGTAATCAACCGTTGATAGGTTGCACCTACATTTTTTAGTCTGAAGGGCATGACTTTGTAACAGTAAAGTCATATTTTAGTGATGAAAGTGATCTTTTCTTGATCATCATCCAAGAGTAGAATCTAATTATATCCAAAAATAGCGTCCATCATAGATAGGAGTTCGTGACCTGCTGTAGAATCAAGGATCTGATAAATCCTAGGTAGAGGGAAACTGTCATTTGGAGTATGTTTGTTTAGATTGGTAAAATCTGCACAAACTCAAACTTTTCTATTGTTCTTTGGGACAACGATGATGTTGGATAGCCAATCTGGATATTTGGCTTCTTGAATGAATCCTACTTTGATTAATTTCTCGATCTCCATGTTAACTTTATCTCGAAATCGCTGTGATAGTCATCATTATTTTTGTTTAACCGTTGTGGCATTGATGTTGATGGCCAATTTGTAACATGCCTTGGCCGGATTGACCCCAGGCATCTCTTTGAAAGACCACACAAAAGCATCTCTATTTAGTCGTAAGAGCTGAATGAGAGCGTATTTTTCATGCTAAACCAGCTTAGTCCTGATGAAAGTACCTCTGCTACGTCCATCAATGTTGATGTATTATGTGGGCTCCTCCGTTGAAGGCTGACCATCGGGGTGATCAGCTTTCTGTAATTACTATGCAACATATCTGTCAAAGGAATCTAGAATAGCAAAGACATTATTATTGCAAGCTTGAGAAACCTTTTGACTACCCCTGATCTCATAAATACCATTATTATATTTGAAGTGGAGTGTTTGATGACTTCTATGTTATGAATCCAGCAACGGCCCATAATCCCAAGATAACGAGATTTGGCATTGATGACGTTGAAGATGACGTCGATGGTGGCTAGTCCTGCGGTAATAGGTAAGATGATTTTACCTACTTTATCTTCTTTAGAGCCATTGAATCTACTGATATCAGTGTCACTTTGAATAACATGATCGGCCAATACTATTTGGTCGATAGTGATTTGAAAGAAAATCTCAATACCACTGCCAGTATCGATCATCATTGTGTGCATGACAAATTTCTTCATCTTGAGCATTATGACTAATGTATCATGATATGGAAATTTGACATGGCTAGTATCGCAATTATTGAATGAGATCCCAAACTGGCGATTGCTCAACTCAGGCAAAAGTTTGGCTTTTTTGTCTTGAGGTGTGAGATCGTAGCATTATGATAGTCTCCTGCACTTGAATCTGTTAGAGTTGGTGATATGATGGATTTTGATCATGTTGTTATGGTGCATATGGTAGAGATGCTTCTCCTCAACTTGATCTTTGACCTGCACAACTTCAAGCGACTTTTTATAGTTGTTATCCTTGTATGATTCCAGGTCGACAATATATTCAAACATCTGTCCCTCCTTGAAAATCTATTCGAGAAACCTCAGTAAAGTATAGAAATTGTCAGTAGAATGATGGTTTACCTTATGATGCATGCAGTACGGTTGGTTCTCAATTGGTCCTAATGGTTGGGAGAGACGGTAGAGCTTATCCTTTGAGAGGATTGGAAAAATTATGGAGATCTAAATATTCATCTTTGAGAGGACCAGTTTGACTTGTGAACCTCCTTTCTGAGGATTGCCAGTATTTCCCCTGGCACACTTTTGGTCACCCTGATCCTCCGTTGGTTTAGTATTTCGATCTATAGAGGGACCTTTCATGGTTAGGACGGATTTAGTAGATTTATGCCTTTCGGACATCATCCTTTCAAGGTCGACGTAGCTATTGACCTTGGTAATCATATCCTTTAAGGTCGCAGGTTTATTGAGGAAAAGGTGTTCCTTGGCTTTACAGTCGGGTTAGAGCGCATTGGTGAAAGTAGTAATAGTTGTTTTATGACGATATTATCCACTCTACGCGTGAACTCCAAAAAATTCTTTGCAAAAGCCTCGAACTTCTCTCTGTGTGACTGTTTGAGACTGATAAGAGAATATAAATTTTCTTCTTTATCTCTGTTCTGATCATATGTCTTGATGAATTGCTTTTGCAGCTGGTCGAATGTGGATATGGAGTCTTCAGTTAGAGAGTGGAACCATCAAAGTGGTTCCTCTTGCAGACTTGTGGCAAACATACTGTAGAGAATGTGGTTAAGATTGGAGTACAACCCCAATGAATCACGGTACTGTTGAATGTACTTCTTTGGATCAGTACCCTTGTATTTGCAAATTTTTGGAGTATGGAAGCCTTTCAGTATTTCCATATCGAATAGTTTTTTGGCAATTGAACTTCTTTATAACTTGGTAAGGTCGCCGGTAGTGCCCAGAACTTGTGCTTTGATCAACTTCTTAATACGTTGGTCCATATTCTCTTGTGTGACATAATGACGGGTCGATTGAGTGGTTTGACGAGGAGGTTGCAAATTATGAGTACCGGTACCTTTACTCAAAAGATCTTGTACTAGAATTCGAAGTTGAGGTCGTTGTTCTTCCTTTTGACATATGGAACATCGGTAACCATGGCTGATCTCAGACTGAACTTCACCGCCCAAATAATTGGAAGGTTGAGGCTTATTCTGAATATTCCTAGAAAAACCTTTGTTGGTGGCTCCTTGAAGTCCCAATCTTTTCCGTGCAGAAACCCAGGAGGCTTCTAGCAGGCTTCTAGCACCTAAATGCGATCAAGTATTGGAAGATCCTGTTGAGTATTCTGTAGAGCTTGCAAGGCAGTCTACATTGTTGCCATTTGATCTTCATGTCGTTTGAGCGCTGTCAAATGAGTTTGTCATTCGGCGTCGAGCTCCTTCTTACGGAGCTCTCGGCCGAGAGTGCATTAACGTTCGAGCTTATTACGTTTCTCTGTCTCAGTGTTAAGATTTGCCCATAACTCTGTATACTGTTCTGGCTCAACTGAAAGATCGAGCTGGATTCCGGTTGCTGGTCGCCTGGATGTGACCATGATTGAAATTTCTAGTAGAGTGAATGAATGCCTTAGGATATCGTGGAAATAATTTCTTTCCCACAGACGGTGCCAAATGTAATGGCCTAATTCCGTAAGCTCGTAGTGGCTTGGAATTAGGTTTTGCACCAATGTACCTTGGCAAAATTCTAATAGAAAGCAAGAAATGACATAGGTAATTTAGTGTAAAAACCTCTGAATAGGTAGAAAACCATGACCTCGAGTTGAGGATTTTGTAATAGTAACTTTTATTTCTTGAGGCTGATATCTTATTACAAGTGATCTCTTGACTTAGAAATGCTTGATCTTGTGAATAAGAAGTTTGAAGCTTTGCGAATCTAGAAAATATAGTTTTCTTGGTAATTTCCCATATCTTTTTCAGGTCCTGTCTCTTCTAAAGATTCTTCTTTATATAGGCCTTCTCCGCAGTTCTTCATCGTGCTGAAGCAAGTTATCCGATCAATGTGGTTAGCGGCGGTTTCCTGAGTAACTATTGAATTCATGAGAGGCAGGTGTCTTTGACTTATTCAGGGTTTTTTTTTTTAGCTCGACCAATGTTTTTCATCAGTTCGTGGAGTAGGTGGTAATGTTGACTGGAGATATCATGTGGAGAATGCGTGAGTCTAATATGGAGGTAGTTCGAACTGGAGACAGCTCAATTCAGGTAAGATCGAGGGGTAGTCCCCTACAGGAGGAGTCTTCGTTAAATGGATGTTAGTAGAATCAAATATTGGAGGCAACATCCTATATCATAACGCCTTGGTCAACATGAACATGTAGAAATTTATGACTTCCTAAAAAATAGAGATCTTGGGTTTTAATGGGCCGACGAAGAAAGTAGTTGGGGAGCTAGTCACTCAGGTGTAAGCTGGGGCAGTAATATTATCAACGACCTTTATCATCGTGAACAACCTGTCATTTTACTATAACAGCATCCTAGGTAGAGAATGGATTCATGGAATGAAGGCAGTGTCAACATCCTACCATCAGGTAATACATTTCCCAACCAAGTTTGGAACATATCAAATACAAGGTTGTCACGTGGCTGCTCGTATTTTCTATGCTAATTTCCTTAAAAATTAGTTACCCTGTAGAATTCAAAGCAGAAAGGGAAAGGAAAAAATAAATAACACAGAATAAAGGGAAAGGTATAAAAATTAGACAATAGCAACGAACAGGGAACAATCCCATGGAGATGGTGATTTGAACAATAGCAACGTTCCCCTTACCAGAATGATGTAATTATATACATGTTTAGCCAAGAATGGACACCGCCCCTCGTAAAGCCAGTTAACAAAATTAACCTTGATGGCCCTACAAGAACCACATATATTGGCTCATTATTGACAGGAAAGAAGAACATTCAGAGCTTACAACCCGCATACAATGATACAAAGATGTGTTTGATTGGCCATTTGAGGAAATGTTGGGCATTGACCCTTGTATTTCATGCCACTAGTTGCTCATTAACCTCAAAGCAAAACCCGTAAAGTATAAGACTCAACGAACAGCTCTAAGGCTACAAGAGGACATAAATGATGAAATTCAAAAACTTTTGAGAGCTAACTTTATAAGACCCATCGATTGTCCATGATAGGTTACGAATGTAGTGGCAATCCTAAAGAAAAATGGGAAACACGAGTCTACATTGATTTTACCGATTTAAATCAAAATTGTCCAAAGAACAGTTTCCTCATGCCCCTCATCGTAAAAGTAGTAGATTTAGCGACCAACCACAAACGAATGTCATTTATGGATAACTACTCGAGTTATAACCAAATACCTTTGGCAGCCGAGGACTAGGAATGTACTTTATTCACAACTGAACAAAGCCTGTATTTATATACAGTGGTGCCCTTCGGTCTGAAAAATGCAGGATCCACGTATTAGCAGATATTTAAAAACAGTTGGGAAAAGCTATGGAATTTTATATCGATGACATGCTCGCTAAAGAAAAGCTAAAAATAACCATCTAGTCGACTTAAAGACTGTCTTCAGCAAGCTTTGGCATTTCAAAGTGAGGTTAAACCTGAGAAATACATCTTTGGCATTTCATCAGGAAAAATCTTGGGGCACTTTGTAACTCAATGAGGGATTGAGGCCGGCCCTGAATGGATATGAGCCCTAGCCTATATGTCCCTCACCTCATATACTGGAACAAGTTTAGAAACTAACAGGAAAGATTGCAGCACTCGGTCACTTTATTTACAAAGCCTTATGGAAATGTCCGCCACTATTTCGATATATTAAGGAAAATTATAAATGTCAATGGAATATGGAATCTGAGGTAGTACTCTAAGATATGCTGAGGTACTTGGCTACACCCCCAATCCTTAGTGCGTAAAAAAAATGAGCTCATGGGATTGTACAAGGGCAACACAGAAGAATCTCTCAGCGCAGTCCTCGTCTGAATAGAAGTTAAAATTGAGAAACGAGTTTACTTCATCTATAAGACCCTCTTGGGGGAAAAGTTGTAGTATTCTATGGTAGAAAAACAAGCATTTGCCTGAGTAAACACGTCGTATAAATTACGACCCTACTTTCTTGTGTACAAAATAAAGGATATAACGACTCAACCATTGAGGGAGGTGTTTGCAAAAAAAGATAAGGCTCGTAGAATAGCGAAATGGGCGATTACCCTAGGGGAATTTGACCCTCGATTTGTGCCACAAGTGGTAATTAAGGAACAGGTCATTGTAGATTTGTTAGCTGATCTCCCCATTATCGATAATAATTAGGTTAATAAAGAAGACAATGACCAAGTTGTTCCCTCAGAGGACAGTAATACACCGTAAACAAAGGAGTGGTGACTGTACACGGACGGATCAGTTAACGCAGGTGGGTCAGGCCTAGGGGTCATGTTAGTAACTCCAAACAACAAAAATATAGAAAAAGCAATCAGAGTTAACTTCCCACTAAGTAACAATGAAGCTGAATACAAAGCCCTTTTGTGTGGACTAGAGGCAGCGTTGGCACTGGGCGTGGAAAAAAATTTCATCTTTACTGACTCACAACTAGTTGTTAACCAGCATAGCAGGACGTTCCAGGCTAATGGAAAAATGGTATAATACATGAAGATCTTGAACTGAAGGTTTTGAAAGATCAAGAAGATTAACCTCAAATGCATCCACAGAGGCGAGAATAAATACTCTGATACTCTCGCATACCTGACCAGAATCATCGGTGATCGACTAGGAGTTATCCAATTAGAAGTCCTCGACAAGCCAAGCATGATGGAAAATACGGTAGAAGTAATGCAGAGTTACAATGGGGATCCAAACGAGCAACCCGACATGAGGAAACCACTTATTGATTTTTTTAGTGAACACCGTATCCTCCCCGCAGACAAGTCGGTCGTTGAGAGCATCAGAAACATGGCAGAAAAATATGTGGTCATAAACAATGAGCTCAACCAGACGATCCTGTACACCCCATACCGCACCTGTAGTACAGGAAAATGGGTAACGACGGTTATAGAAGAAATCTATTAGGGGCATGTGGAGCACTGATGGGCATGTAAAAATGCTCATTTTACCCTACATATTTAAGGGTTCTAGACTTCATTTTATTGCTAAAAATATTAATTATTAATTTATTATTATTTTAGGTTATGTTAGATAAGAGTGTACACAAAGCTGAATTTGAGTGCCAAAGCTGCAACTGTTGGAGAAGATCACCTATCTAAGCTATAACTCAGAAAATCTTCAATAGAAAATAAATCTCAAGAGAAAATCAAAATAATATTTGACATATTGGGGATATTTTATTATGACTAGGAAGATTTTATTGAATATAATAAATATTTCACTGAGAATAGAATCTTCAAGAAAATAGGAGATGTGACAAGCAGGTAGGTTTATATTCACCCAAAAATTCTAATTTTTTTTGGAGAAGTTGCCAATATATGAAGATATTTGATAGAATTTTTTCAAATTTTAATACTGAGTATATATTTCTGAATAAATTTTAAATTTTGATTATATTTGATTTGGCAAAAATACTCTCTTACTAAATATGCAACCCTCTCCTTCATCTAAAAAAGGAGAGGTCTTGACCATGAATGATTATCTAATTTTTAGAGCTTGAGAGTATTGCTTAGAGGGTAAAGCGATTGAATTTTTTGGAGTTGTTTGTAACCTCGGAGCAATTGACCTTTTGTATGTTTTATTTGATCAATAAATTGTTTTATTTTCATTATCATGATGTCTTTCTTTTTACTAGTATGTTGTATTTTAGGATTCATGTCTAGGTAAACCATCCTCTATGGGAAGGGATGAAGCCGTATTCAATATATATTTAATGCGATCAACTAAACGTAAATTGCTCATTTTGTTTTAACGTCAAACTATTTTTATGTTAACAATTTTATTATTGGTTCATGATCAAATTGATATGAATCAAGTTTTATGAATGTTAATGCAGTTTATTTTAGTTGTACAATTATTATTAACATTATATTGTGAATCAAAGATTAGCGAAACGTATTTAGCTTGCTTTAACGTTTCGTATTTTCATATATGATTTCTCATCTAATGTATTTTAATAAATTTGCTTCTTAAGAGATGGTAAATAAACATTTGGCCAAAATTATTATTTCTTCCAAGAGCAATTTATGCTTGTATTTACGTTGAGTATATATTTACGGTGAATCCATGCTTTCCGCTAGTCTTTAATCTATTTGTAACCCAAAAATCTCTTGAAATTTTCTTTAGTTCTTTTATTTATTAGTTTAGTAGTTTAATTTGAAAATATTATCTAACAATTGTTTGGCCTAGTGAATGACAAAACCCAAAACCTATATTAACTAAGCCCAATTTGATATGGCTTTATCAAATGGCGTCGTTTCCCATGGTCAATCAATAATCGTTCGATTTTCGTTTCCATTTTGATTTTGATTTATTTTATTTTATCTTAAATAAAAAAATAAAAAATAAAAATCTTGTTTGTTTTAGTTTATAATTATTTTCCTTTAGCTTATGAGGTATATTTGGTTTTTGAGATCGTAGGTTAACGAAGGCATATATCTCTACATAATTTGAAGAGCGCCACCATAAAAGCTTTTTGGACTCCCACAAGAAAAAAAAAAAAAATTGGGTGTTGTGATCTTCTTCTTGCCTTCCAATTGTCATTGCCTTGTTATTTCTTTCATTTAATTCCTAAAACAAAAAACAAAAAACATTAGAGTTGTTTTTTATTCTTTCTCCCCTCTTTGAGTAACTTGTAGTGCGGAACAACTTATATCTTGATTGTTGAGTATGTAATTAAACTGAGAGTACAATTGTAATTTTTCTGCAAGAGTTATATTGGAACCCACATCCGGGAATGACCTCTTTACAATGCCTACTTGAACCAGAGGGCCCGGGTGTGCTATCTCAACGGCTCTAACAAGGTAAATAACGATCCCCTAAAAAGGCCGCCCTGTAGGTACTTTCTTACATCGCACCCTTCTGCGAAACGGTCAATCATTATTCATGTGCTTGAGGTTTGTACAATTTAAAGTTCAACATTAGCTAAAGGGCAAACAAAAAGTAGGATTTCATCACCCGTGTGTGACACCGCATGCTAGGACCCCACAATGTCACAACCCGGTTTAACATTTTTTTGAAAGGGACATTGACTAAAAGAAACCAAGATTAAGCCATAAAATACATTGGTAATCAAAGGCTTATAGAGCTCGGACCTGGAGTACAGGAACACGCACATTAAGACTTCTGATAGTGGCTACGTTTATCTGGAGGAAGTATGGTCCCTAGCATAACTAGTATGGAAAGGTAATTCTAAGCGGTTTACCCCACCTTCTAGCACAGGTGCTTCTAGGTGACTAGAACTGCACGTGAGTTATTGCTAAAGCCATCAAAATTAACTCAACATGCGAACAGATCTACTATCAGGAATAGGAGCAACCGAACCCTAAGACCGGGCTTTCAACTTGACCATAAATAAGGCCCATCTAAAAAGATTAAAGCGAGGGATTACCTCACGTAATCGACACCCAATTTATACAGAATTACCATTCAAGGTGTTCTACAATCGGAACCCCCTAATTCCTAGGTGGAGTCGTTTACTAGACAAAGGAAGTACCTGACCTTTGGTTAACGGTTGTTGTGTTTATTTTTGTACACCTCATTCTTGCCTGATCATCATTGTGTGCACTTCTTGTAGTTTATGAAATAATGGTTTCGAGTGCCTGAGTATCGTCTTGAGAGGCTTAGAGAATCTAATCTGATTAATATTCTAATCCACTTTGAGTTAATTGAGTCTACCCATCAGAAGATTCCAATCTCCATTGATACTAGAGACCAAACAAACCACACCTGTAGGGGTCTCTTTCCTGTTGAGGGTGAGTTAGAAACCTTTTTGTTCCACATATCTCCATTGAGACTCGATCCGAGACTAATTTCATCGCTCTATCAGTTTAGTATTCCACCCCAATTATTTAAGATGGGAGATATCCATGAAAATGGGAATAACAATGTAAATGGTTTGGAGCCTGTACAGGTCCCACTTAAGGATCATATGTTTTCTAAAATGATAAATCGTACTTTATGCATTATTTTACCTTTTACCACTGGACAATTTGAACTTAGAAATGTGCTTATCAATTCATTGCCAAAATACTCGAGAGGGGAGGATAAGAACCCATATGCCCATGTACGATATTTTGATGATTTAATGTTTATGAAACTCGTTTTATTTCCATTTTCTTTACTAGTAAAGGCTAAAAGAGGGCTTCAAGCTCTACGGCCTAAATCTATCACAAGGTTTGAGATTCTTACTGAAGCCTTTTACAATAAGTTTTTCTCTCTTGAGAAAATTAAGACCCTATGGAGGGCTATTTTTAGGATTACCCAACTTAATGGAGAAAGCTTAAAGGATTATCAAGAGAGATATGAGGGGCTGATCCTACAATGCCCTCATTATGGTATCGACTCATGGGTCATAACTATAAATCTTTATGATGGATTGGATGCTGAAACCAAGAAAACTATAGAATCCCTTTGCTTAGGGAAATTCAATGATAAGGATGATGTAGAGGGCTTGGACTTCTTAGAAGAGATGGCTAAAAAATTGCAAACTTGGGGAACCATGAGAAAAAAATATATACAAGAAAAGAGAGGTAATACCTTTGGAGTTGGATCCAACTCCCAGTTGGACCCTACATTGACGACAATCATGCAAAAATTGGAATCTTTAGAAATAGAAAATAGCAAGATGTCCGCTAGAATGCCCATTTTTCACGCCGAAATGCCAGCATGTGCAGTGTGTGATAACCTAGAACATTCAATTCAAGACTGCCCATTTATTCATGGAATAAGGGAGGCAAAGAAGGAGCACGTAAATGCTTTTATCAAAAACCTTTTGTGCTGCTCTACAACCAACCTTTCAATCAACGAAGTTCTTCAGGAAGGAACAACTTATTTTCGAACAATTTCAGCAATTTGTATAGTAAATCTTATCATCAGGGGAGCACTACATGGGGACAGTCATACAAACCCAATCTGAATCAATTTGGTTCCTCCTAGTAGTCCAACCACCAACCTACTCAACAGAATCCTCCATATATTCTTCCTCATAATAGGAAACCATTTTCAGAGAATGGCATCCAAGCCTTATTACAATCAAATGCCCAACTCATACGATAATTCATGCAAGCGAATCAATAATCCATGGCTAGGATAGAAACAGCCATCGCTCAATTGGCAAATGGGTTAAGTACTAGAGACAAAGGTACATTTCAAAGTCAAACTCAACCCAACCCGAAGGATCAAAGTGCGAGCTCCAATAACCGTGATCTTGCAAATGCGGTTATCATACTTAAAGCATCTCCTAAAGTGCCTCACTACCTTGAATTCCAAGGTACCACCTAGGATTTTTGTCCTCCAGCAGTGCCTTACTGACTTGGATTTTACCCTCCAAATCCAAGGTTGAGTCTTGGATTTCAAGACTCGACCTTGGAATTTAATGTCGCAATTGGGCGCCTAAGTGTTGGGTGTGTATTATATTTTTAAACAGACGCCTAAGGTTTGGGTGCCCAATTATATTTTTAACAAAAATTCAAATTTGGTGCCTAAGACTTGGGCGCTCAATTTTATTATTAAAAAAAATTCAAATCGGGCGCCCAAGTCTTGGACGCCCAATTTAGACTTGTGAAAAAAAAATTGAAAAAAAAAACAGGCGCCCAAGTGGTGCCTGCTAAAAAATTCAGGTCAGGTACTGTTGGTAAAAAAAGAGTCTGACTAACTTGGATTTGGTTTTTTTTCAACCATGTTAGTCAGGCACTTTATGAGATATTCTTAGAAGTGGTAAAACTATAGACAACAAAGTTAGGATACCTAAGGATAAATCTTATGTTAGTCCTAATCCTACTACAAAAGTTATTGAAGTAGAGGAAAAGTCTATAAGCGAAGAAACACCAGTCATAGGGGAAGAGACTGAAAATGTCTCCCCTGCGGTGAAAATTGAAAATATTCATCCTAGAGGCCCTAAGACACCTTTTCCTCACATGCTTGCTAAGAATAGAAAGAAGATTCTCGATGAAGAGGTTAATGAAATCTTTAAAAATCTTAAGATCAGTATTCCTTTTAGCGGGGCATGTCAAGGACTTATGCACATTCAAACGATGAAGGAATATTTCCAAAAAGGCTTTCAACATCTATGACATTGATAATGTTATTTAATTGGATTCTTAAGTTAGCTCTATAATATTGAACAAATCACCTCTGAAATACGAAGATCCTAGAATGCCAAAAATTTCTTGCCATATAGGGACAAACCAAATAGGGAATGCCTTGCTTGATTTAGGTGCCAGTATTAACCTAATTCCTTACTCGGTATTTGAGCATGAAATGGCCTGGAATTAGCTCTTACACCAATGTACCTGTAACAAAATCTAATTGAAAACAAAAAATGGCACAGGTGTTTAGTGTGGAAAGCCTATAAATAGGTTAAAAACCACGACCTCGGGTTGAGAATTTTTGTAATAGTAACATTTATTGTTTGAGGCTGATATCTTATTACAAGTGATCTCTAGACTTAGAAATGCTTGATCTTGTGAATAAGAAGTTTGAAGTCTTGGAGAATCTAGAAAATATAGTTTTCTTGGTGATTTCTCCTATAATTTTCTGGTCCTTGTCTCTTCTAAAACCTTTTCTTTATATAGGCCTTTCCCGCAGTTCTTCATCGTGCTAGAGTACGTTCTCCAAACAATGTGGTTAGTGGCGCTTAACTGAGTAACTGCTGAGTTCAAGAGAAACATGTGGCTTTAACTTGTTCAAGTTTTTTGGTTTGAGCTCAACCCACGTTCCTTGTCATTTCGTGGAGTATGTGGTAACGTTGACTGGTGAAGTCATATGGAGAATGTGTGAGTCTGACATGGAGGTAGCTTGAACTGGAGACAACTTAATTTAGGTAAGATTGAGGGGTAGTCCCCTATAATCGCTCCCTCGCAACCAAAGTCACGAGCGGCTTGGGTTGAGAAAGAATCTTTGGGTATACGGGTTAGAAATTTTAATGAGGAATGAAGTAATGATGGTATTTGACTGCATGAAAATTACGCGTGTCAAGGGGGAAGTACGTGCATTGAATGCTGATGGGAATATTGATATATGCGACGGCTAGGGTTTGAAGGGTCTTGTTTGTATTGAATGATGACACTTGGGAAAATGTACTTGCGTAATAAATGTATATTTATATAAATAGTACCTGTACTGAGGTTGGTGTTTAAGTACTCTTGTTCTTATACAAAATCCTCTGCAAGTATCAAAGATGGTGAAGACTCATAGGATGGTTCATGAAGAGAAAATCGCTTCTAAAATGCAGAGGTTAAAGTTGAAGTTTTTTGGAGATTAGTCCTTGGAAAATCCTTCCCATGTTCCTGTTCCTTCGACGTATCAAGGAATGTCGGAAAATGAAGTAGCTAAAGCTGAGGAGGACTTTTACTGTAGATGGAGGTTTCACCACGTTGTCTTGGAAGGCGAACAATGTTGGGTTTGGATCCGCATTCTTGTGGAAGATAAGGTTGGGGAGACAGATGCAGGGATTGGCGTAACTGCGGTACAGTTGTGCTGATGTCTTGCATCGCAACGGATTCTAAAGTTGGGCCCTTTTCATCTTTACAAACTCTGAGGTGTTGGTGGCTATAGGAGAGGCGGTAAGGTCGGGCCTTTTTCATTTCTATCGCTATTTTACAATGAGAAGACCTTTGCTGGGTTGGTTCAATCACGAAGTCTCCTGTTCCCATAGTTTCCATTTAAAGTTTGTCTAGACTTCGACCAAACTCATAGGAGAGAGGATCCTCACTGTTTCAAATGTCTGTTTTGCATCAGGGTGAAAAATTACTGAAGCAGGACGAACATAAGGATTTGACATTTTGGAGTGCCTGAAAGACTAATTAGCTGTAAAAGCACTGAAAAAATTATTATCTGTAAAGTACCTGAAGTTGAGTACTGGACATAACTTTATCTATAAAGTACCAGATGTTGAGTACTCGAAAGACTTATTATCTGTAAATGCACTTGTAATATGTTTCGAGATGAATAAAATTTGTTATCCAAATTTGTACTAATATAGAAATAGAATAACTCTAAAAATTGAGTTGTATGAAGGCCATCTATGAAATAAAATGTATGAGGGTAGAGAGTAAATTATCTGTAATAATCTAACTGTTGTATATTTATCTTTAAAAATATGTGTTAAGAGTCAAATATTACTTGATCTGTGAGCTAGAAATGTGGGAAAGGAAAAAAATTATAGGAGTTTTAGAATGAAGAATCGATTTCGCGAAGGTCATTTTAGAAAATTAGATTTAAAAATAATAAGTTCGATCTGTAACAGTCTGGGATTACTGAGCTCGATAAGAAGAGATACGTTCAAATATTTTTTATCAAAACATGGGGTTTCTGTTACGAGATAAAATGGGAATATCATGATTTGCGAGGAATTGATAGTAAAAATGGATAAATAAAGGTAGAATGATTTTTGAATATGGGTGAAGAGATAAAAATGGCATGGACCCAATCCCAAAGAATCTGCTATGCCGTTGAAGGACGATTGGCAATAAAGATCGCTGAGGTGCGTGAGAAATTTTTTGGAATATTCGATTATGATGTTGAGTTGCCAGTGAGGGAGTGTCAGTTCGATGGTTTAGATTCAATGGGTAGGGAACTTGAGAATGCACATTTTTTCTATGAGGGGTTTTTTCACGAACTGGTGGTGGATCCCGCAGATCGAGAAGAGGTGGCTGGATTGATTGCTGAAGAAGAGATTGACATTGAGGATGCGAGGATTGATATAGGTTTATTGATTGGGTGTGGCTCCCCATGTCATCAGGGCTGCTTTAGATGTAATTATATGTGAGCCAAACAGAGCGGACGTAAAAATAGAGGTGATAAAAATGTAATTGTTTGAGTTTGAATAATTTAAAAGAAATTGTTGTTGAATAGATCCACTATTTTTATGAATATTGTTTGTGACTGTTGTGAGAAATTAATTTGAAAATATTTTAAAATTGGGTTAAAGGAGTTTTGGAAATAATGTCATTGCTGCTATAAGAGTAAAAGAAGAAATACGTACAGAGAAAGTAGGGAGTTTCTAATTTTGTCCCTTGTGCAAAAGTTGTAAAAACCCGATTGTGTGTAATAGTGAGTCATCATGAATGCGGTGAGGTCAGAGAAAAATTTAGAAAATATATATAGAAATATAATAAAATATAAGGGAAAAGACAATGATGGAAAGGTATTTTTACTGAAAAGGTGCAAAGACGTCTGACATGGATAGTGAAAGGGATGCCTCAGTTCCAAAACTGAGGACGGCTCGTACGAGGCTCAATAACTGTCAACAGTTAGAGAGAGAAAATATAAATATTGCTTCATCTTTATCAATCAAGCATTTTTCAACTTATGAAAGCTTGAAAAGCAGTGAGAAAGGAAGGAAAAAGAGAGGCATAAATAGCACAAAAACTTGTAGAAATTTAAGAGAAAGGAATCATCAGTCAAGGCGTGAGGGAGTCACTGAAGCTGGGCTTCCAAGGTGGTTGTACATCAGCGTGGTGAGGGAAGAATTTGGCGCTGCCTTGGATTCATACTCAGACATAGAAGGTTAGTTGAGGATTTGTGATGTGTATACGTGATTTTTGAAGATCATTTTGTATTACTAGGAAAAGTGATAAATTACTATTTATAGTAATCAATGAAAATCTTTTGTCATATAATATATGAAAGATATTTGAATGTGGTTGATGTATATTTAAAAGCTAATGATAGATACCTAGACCTGTGTGTATGTCGAACGTATCATGTATGATAAAATCATTCCCTATAGTTGATATGAGGAATTCCCCTATAAGTGAGGCATTAGCCTCTGGTTGGTCGGTTGAGTCTGAGATTAGAACATCTGGAAGTGAGGAAGAAGTAGGTGTTGATCAATTTCTAGGTTTCCTTGAAAGATTGGTATCCTATCCTCCTCCATCGGATGCATTCAAAGAGTTTTGTAAAGCCAGGGCTTCTCTAGGAGGTAGATGGGGTAACTGTATAGATTATGTCGATAGGCAATTTAGGGGTTATATACTATAGCAATGGGAGAGGAATATTTTTATTTTTTGACTAATTTGGTAAAGGAGAACAGGGATAGGGGTATAGAAGAATCAATCTCTTTAGAGTATTTCGATGGAGATGTTCAGACTAAACTTTAAGAGGGTTTTTAATGTTGCCTATCTTAGTTGGAGTATGGGTTGAGTCTTCCCTTAAGCAATCTGGCGAAAGAAATTATGAATCTCATAGGGGCATGTCCCGTTCAGATGAACGGGAACATGTGGGAGGTGATAAGTGTTTGTGAATCTTTGAATATACGGTGGGAAGGAGATGGAAGAAAGAGGAGGATATCCTCTGAGGATGTGTTACAGTTTTATGGTAAAAAAACTATTCTGCAAGTAGAGGGGCCTATTTTTATGTGAGCGCAACTCGACCTCGCTTCTTTGATCTGAACTCAGCAGGTCAACCGTGGAATGATAATATGATATGGGTGAAGGGTGATTACCTTCAGAGAGATGATGAAGAACCCATGGATCT
Source organism: Kingdonia uniflora (assembly GCA_014058105.1). Classification (NCBI taxonomy): domain Eukaryota; kingdom Viridiplantae; phylum Streptophyta; class Magnoliopsida; order Ranunculales; family Circaeasteraceae; genus Kingdonia; species Kingdonia uniflora. The sequence goes on along the minus strand of JACGCM010002238.1, from coordinate 1,856,016 downwards.
TCTGTTTAGAACTATAAAACAAATTAAGTATAACCATGAAAAATATATAAGATTGGTAGTTGAAATTGTATGATGCTTGCTGACGTTAATGTTTTGTGTATGATAGGTCCTAAATCACAGGTAACAAGGAAAGAGTCATTGTTGGATCGAGGCTGTGCTAGAAGATCTTGGCATTTACAGGAAAAAGTGTGTTAATAGCGGAGTTGATAAAGTTCTGAAATCTCGGTTGACAAGGCTAATGACGAGTACTGATGGCAGCAAGAAGAAGGGGACTGATGGGGAAAGGCGAGCGAACTTGCCTAAGGTTCCTGGAGTGGACTGCGCAAGATTACCTGAGTCCATTACGTTGAGCAAATTAGCTCAAACGTTCCCCAAAAGGTAAATATTTAAGCATCCTTCAGCTTCTAGGACCACAGGAAGTGGCGAGGCCATGGAAAAAAGGAGAAGGGTTGAACCTCAAACGTCGGGGGTGAAGGCCATAGAAGATGGACCTGTGGTGAAAAATGATTGGAAAGAGGTAGAAGAAAAATCTAGGTTAGCAACTCTCCACGGGGAGGAAGAGATAAGCAGAATGGTATGTTCATAAGCTCGAATACGTATTGTAATAGATTTTGGTATTATGATTCGGGCTCATTAATAAGGTCGATTCTGCTTGATTTTTTAGTAGGCTGCTTGACTGATAAAGGAAATATGCCTCGGGGTTGAGGAGGAGAGGGTAGAGCTGAAGAGGAAGAAGGTGAAACTCGAAAGGAATGCAACTCGATTAAAATCTGATTTGAACAAGGAGGGGAAGCGGCGAAGGCCTTGAAGGCTTCCCAAGTAGTAGAGATCAATAAGCTTTTGGCGGAGGCGAAAGTAGACTTGGAGGATGTGGTAGCTGAGCATGACAGGCTTGGGAGTCCCTTATGCCCAAAGGTTATTCTGAAGATGAGGTAGATGCCATTAGGGCCGACACCTATGTGGAGGAGGATGAAGATGAAGAGACTAAAGATGTTGCCGTTGGTGTTGTGGAAGGGCTAGATGGTGTGTCTCCCCATACGGTGAGAGACAACCTAAGGGATGACAACGAACGCCCAGAGTTGGAAAATGAGAAGGTAGGATAGTGAGATAGAATTGTGACTGTATGAATATTAGGGGATATTTGTAAACTGATTGGATATTTTTTAGATAGTATTCTATAGGCTAAGTCGTTTTCATAAACCTTGTTGCAGAAACTTAAGGACATACGCCTCAGAATAAAAGATTTGGAGGTTGAGCTTACTATAGAGAGAGAGACCTCAGCGTCCCTGTTGTCTTAGCAAGCAGAGCTACAAGTTAGAATAGAGTAAGAAATATTTGATTTGTATGCTTCATTAATATAGAGCTACAAAGTAGTAAATAGAGTGTAGAGATGGACCAAAACCCATTACCGATTCAGGTGCAAATGGCACTGGAATGGTGTACATAAAAGATGTTGTTGGCAAACAAAAATATAGAGAATGTATAACTTAGACTTGGAAGTATATGTTATTAAGTATTTATCTGAGATTGTACTTCGACCTTAAGTTCATAAGTAGTTTACACATTAGACGCCTAAAAATAGATATCTTATTAGAAATGAGTCTTATGCAGTGATTGAGTATTCTAAATTGAACTTAATAGAATGTAACTGTCATGTGCAGGTCGAATTGGATTTAGTTCGCTTGCGCGAAGATAAAGCTCGCCAATGCAACCGAGAGTATATAGATGAGTTTAATAGGATGAGAGAGGCGAATGAAGATAGAGAAGATCAATATATGAAGGTGCCCTTCAAGTTTGTTGAGGCAACACAGACTGCTGTTGACCTAACTCGGCAGATCAAGGAAAAGGATGTCGAAATTAAGAAAAGGCAAAAAGAGCTTGAGGAGTTAAAAGAGCATGCAACGAAACTCAAAAGCCATAATGATGCATTGGTGGTAAAGAACAGGGAGGCTGACATGGCCCGTTATCGTATACATGCTCTTGAAAGATCGGAGGAAGGTTTAAATCGGTCGAAGGATGGTTTGAGAGATGATTTGGCCAGGAAAATGCATGAGCAAGAACAAATTCGGTCTAATTTGGCGAATAGCAAGAGCGATCTGGGGCGATTGAAGAAGAAATTAGTTGATAAAGATAACGAGCTAAAGGGACCTCGAGACGATCTATCTGCGTCTTAAGTTGTAGCTGAAGAATTGACTTCAGCTTCTCTGTAAAGGATATGGAGTTTAGGATGGTACAACGCAAGTATAATGAGTTGAATGAGAGAGTGTCTCAATTGAAAACCGATCTGGCGCAGGCCAATTCGCATGTTAGAAATGTCGAGGCTGGGGAGCACTTGAAGAAGAATAAAAATAATGCCAGAGTTTATATTATTCTAGGGGATGTTACTAGCTTATCAGCTTGAATAAGGGATCTGGAGGGGGATGTTGCTCGAATTCAAGGACATGTGCGTAATGGAGTTGAGTAACTATGGGAGTGTCAAATAAAGTTGGATGCTGTTCTTATCAAAAAAAAAAGGATAGAGCGTATTATTAGAGGGAAGGAGATTGTGAGAAAGGATAAAGATGAATTGTTAACGAAAATTCTAGATTTAGAAGAACTGAACAAGGAGATCGAGATACTTCATGCTCAAGTTATTGATTTGGAGGCAACTAATCGAGCTGAGTCAGCTAAAGCTGTTAAAAAATCTGCAAAGAATATCGCTTTTACAGATCTAATAGATAGAGAAATAGAAAGTCAAAAAGCAAGGTACAAAAGGTAAGAAGATCGCCTTTAGAGGTCGAGGACAATTTTCTCTCACTTAGATGTAACCCATGCCTCGCATTTAGAATTGCTGAGGGCGGTGATTGCTTACTTTGTAAAAGAAATAAAAAGACTTGAGTTAGAGAGAGATATCTTGTTTGACTGTATGTCAGGTAGGGGATGTATCTGCAAGGTTAATGTAAATCGAGGAGATTATGCGAGTTCCATGGGGACGGATCTAGGCCCTCAACCTGCTGAATTGATAGAGGAGGGCAGGATTGTTGTGACTGCTCAAGCTCGAGAATTTATGCCTAGTCGACCTCCTATTGTAGGGGTAAGTATAGCTGACATCCCAGCAGCATAACATAATCTATTGTAGTGGCTTATTGTAAACCTAAAAAGAAATAATATGTTTCGTAGGCATATTGAGAGATTAAAGCTAGTTTTACCTTTGCCTTATTTTATGTCTGGTTTAGCTTTTCGATTGAAAATTAATATCACCTTTATTTTAATCTTGGAGTTGAGTAGAGCCAGTCAAACTAGGCATAACCTGAATTTAACTGGTAGAATGTCGCAGACATATTGAAAAAGATGAAAGCTAGTTTTACCTTTACTTTATCTTATGTTTGGTAAAGTTCTTTGATTGAAAACAAGTGCTACCTTGTTCTAATCACAGGGGATCTAGTAGAGTCAGCCAAACCATGTGTATTCTTGATTTAACTGATATGATGCCACAAAAATATTGAAAGAGATGAAAGCTAGTTTTACCTTTGCCTTATCTTATGATTGGTAGAGTCCTTTGATTGAAAACAAGTGCTACCTAATTCTAACCGCAGGGGATTTAGTAGAGTTAGCCAAACCAAGTATATTCTTGACTTAACTGATATGTTGCTGATTGAAAGCTAGTATTATCTATTCTTTAATCTATATATTGTCTATGAAGTAGATAGATGTATGGAAGAAAAACTTGTAAGTTTCATTGAATTTCGAAAAAGAATGTACATTGGATGGAGATGGAAATGTCACTTCTGGAATGAAAAGTAAAGAAACCGAAAAGGAGAACTAAGGGACCTAACTATAGTATCACTTCAGTCGCCTAGTGTTCCAAGGACTCAAAATGGAGACTCTATCTTCAGTCATGAGGTAGTATGATCCGAGGCCTGAGAGACCTGTGATAAGGAATGGAGCCCCCCAATTGTCGGCTAGTTTTCTATCATGAGGCCCTTTATGGTGTTGAGGTATTTCTTTGAGGACGAGATCATTGATTTAGAAGGTACGGCTTCTGGCTTGTTTGTTGTAAGAATTGGCCAGCATATAGTGATATCGACCTAGGTTAGCGACGGCACGTTACCTGGTTTCATCGATCCAATTGAGGCTGCAAGCCAGCTCGAACTCATTTTCCTCGTCAGTTAGCTCGTGATCTTTGACTAGATAATGATATTCAGAGGGAATGATGGCCTTGGTGCCATAGGCAAGGAGGAAGGGAGTACAGCCTGTTGACTGATGTGGAGTGGTACGATATGCCCATAAGACATGAGAAAGTTCTCGAACCCAATTCCCTTTTTTCTGTGAGTGTAGCATTTTCTTGAGTCTATCAACGATGGTTTTGTTGGTGATTTTGGCTTGGCCATTGCCTTGAGGGTAGTAGGGATTGGATGGTGATTGAATGATGTTGTATTAGTTGAGGAAAGCTACAACTTTTTCTCCAATAAATTAGGGTCCGTTATCGATACGAATTAGGTAGGGGCACCCAAACTGAGTGATAATGTGTTGCCAGATAAAAGAGATGACCTCTTCTTCTCTGGTTCGACAGAGTAGAACTGCTTCTACCCATTTTGTAAAATAATCAGTAACTATGAGTAGGTAGCGGTGGTTACTTGGAGAATTTAGGAAATTCGCCGACAAGGTCGAGTGCCCATCTTTTGAATAGCTAAACCACCTTGCTAGTATGGAGTTCGAGCGCAGGGGAACGTATCATCTATCCATGTCGCTGACATGCATCACATTTGCACGAGTACTCTTCTGCTTGTTTGCGCATGCCAGGCTAGAATACTCCTTGTGTAATGGTTCTGTATACCAGTGATTGACCTGCGGCACAAGTCCCTTGATGTAAATTACGGTACATCTCATATGTTTTCTTCTTGGGGAGGTACTTGAGGTAAGGCCCCATAACTGAATGGCGGTATAAGGAACCATTTTGATTGGTGTAGCGCTTTCCGTTGTCTATAAACTATCGATGCTACTTCGGATCTGTTGGAAGTAGTCCTTCGCATTTGTTGCTGATACCGAGAAAAACTAAGAAAGGCTTTCGCCAATCGTCATCTCCCGCTTTATTGCCCCCAGTGTTGATCGTGCATACAAAAATACGATTAATGTTGGGGGTTGAAATTACATTGATCTGAAGATATCGAGCATCTGTACCTAAGACCCCCTCAAGATATGCCAAGGAATTGGCGTGTCTATTTTCTCCTCAAGGAAGATAATCGAGAGTTTCTTGCGTAAACTTGCACATCCCACCTGCAACGAGGGATGCGTATTCGATCATCTTGTCATTCTTCTTGTATTGCTCGAAGTAATGGTGAACGATGAGTAGTAAATTTATGAAACTGAGAGTTCAGGGACACCGAGCTCGAGAGCATGATCGAGCCTGTGAATGAGAGCTTCATACTCGGTGACATTGTTTGAGACCTCAAAATCCAAGCGTATTGATTTATCAATTTTTTCCTTGGAAAGAGTAATTAATACGATTCCAATTCCTGACCCTGTGGTTCCTGTTGATCCATCTGTAAGAAGTCTCTACCCTTTCTTCATAACCCATTCCGTTCGCTCGTTAAATACTTTAGGGGGTGGATCTTCTGTAGTTTCCTTTGAAAGGTCAGGATTGTGCTTCTCCCACTCGGGATATTCCACTAGAAAATTTGCAAGGAAATCGGCGATGGCCTACCCTTTTATGGAATGACGTTGTTCAAACTTGATATCTTGTTCTCCCAAACTGACTAACCATTGTTGCACTCTTCATAATTTTGTTTTCTTGGATAGAACCTCCCAAAGTGGGTAGTTCGTCATGACTTTGACTTAATGAGCTTAGAAGTAGTGCTTGAGTTTCTGTGAAGTATAAACAAGAGTAAGGAGAAGTTTCTCGATTTTTGAGTACCTCGTTTCCGCTGGAGTGAGGGTTTTACTAATGAAGTAGACTAGTTTCTCGATTTTCCCTTTAAGTTTAATAAGAATCAAGCTGAGTGAAGTATCTAAAACTCCTAGGTAAATAATCAGTTCCTCATTATCTATTAGGGTGCTCATGATAGGAGACTTCCCCAAATAGGTTTTAAGATCCTTAAAAGCTGCTTCGCGTTCTGATGTCCATTGAACCTCTGCATTTGGCTAAAATTTTCCTTGTCTGGTATAACCGCAGAGTAATAGCAACAGCCAAGGATAGCGGTCTGAAGATTTTGAAACGAAACGGTTGATAGCGACAATCTTGCCAGCAAGTTTCTGAATGTCTTTTATCGTTTGTGAAGATGGCACATTGAGGAGATCCCAAATCTGATCTGGATAGGCCTTAATCCTCTTCTTGCTGATGAGGTGGCCTAAAAATCAACCTGAATATACTCCGAATTGACACTTATCAGGATTGAGACGCATCTTATAAGATCGAAGAATGCTGAATATCGTGTTAAGATCTGAGATGTGGTTAATAGATTGTACGCTCTTGCACAAGAGATCGTCAATGTATACTTCCACGACATTCCCGAGTTGTGCTTTGAACATAGTAGTCATTAATCATTGATAAGTGGCACACGTGTTCTTGAGTCCGAAGGGAATGACTTTGTAGCAGTAAACTCCTCTTTCAATGATAAAAGTGGTATTTTCTTGATCTTCATCCAAGAGTGGAATCTGATTGTATCCCGAAGAAGCGTCAATCATAGATAGGAGTTCATGACATGCTGTAGAATCAAAGATCTGATGAATGTTTGGAAGAGGAAAATTGTCATTTGGAGTAAGTTTGTTTAGATCAGTGAAATCTACACAAACTCAGACTTTTCCATTCTTCTTTGAAATAGCGACGATATTGGATATCCAATCTGGATACCTGGCTTCTCGAATCAATCCCACTTTAATCAATTTCTCGATCTCCATGTTAACTTCATCCTAAAATCATGGTAATAGGTGTTGTTATTTCTGTTTGACCACCGTGGGGTAGATGTTAATGACCAATTTGTGACATGCCTTGGCCGAATCGACCGCTGGCATCTCTTTGAAAGACCACTCAAAAATGTCTCGATTTAGTTGTAAGAACTAAACGAGTACATTTTTTCATGTTGAACCTGCTTAGTACCGATGAAAATACCTCTACTAGGTCCATCAATGTTGATGTATTCAGTGTGCTCCTCCGTTTCGTAGAAGGCTGATCATTGGGGTGACCAGCTTACTGTAATTGTTATGCAGCATATTTGTCAGAGGTATCTAGAATTTTAGAGACGGTACTTTTGCAAGATCGAGAAAGCTTTTGACTACCCCTGATCTCATAGATACCTTCGTTGTGCTTGAAGCGGAATACTTGATGATAGGTGGAAGCAATTTTTTCCATGTTATGAATCCAGCAACGGCCCATAATCCTGAGAAAACGAGATTTGGCATTGATCACAAAGAAGATGACGTCGATTGCGGCTGGTCCTGCGGTGATAGGTAAGATGATCTTCCCTACTCGCTCTTCTTTGGAATCATTGAATCCACTGATATCAGTGTCTCTTTAAATGACTTGATCGGCTAAACCCATTTGGTTGATAGTGCTTTGAAAGAGAATCTCAATACTGCTACCAGTATCGATCATCATTGTGCGCATGACAAACTTCTTCATCTTGAGTATTATGACTAATACATCATGATGCAGAAATTTGGCATGGTTAGTATTATAATCTTCAAATGATATCCCGAGCCGGCGATTGCTTGACTTAGGTAGAAGTTTGGCTTCTTTGTCTTGAGGTATGAGATCACAGTATTCGGATAGCCTTCTGCGCTTGAATCTGTTAGAGTTGGTAATTTGATTGATCTCGATCATGTTGTTGTGGTTTATATGGTAGAGATACTTCTCCTCAGCTTTATCTTTGACCTGGATTACTTCGAGCTGCTTCTTATAGCTGTCATCCTTGTATGATTCTAGGCCGGCAGTATAATTTAACATCCGTCCCTCCTTGAAAATGTACCCGAGCAACCTCTGTAAAGCATAGAAATTGTCAGTAGAATGATGGTTTATTTTATGATGCATGCAGTATGGTCGGCTCTCGATTGGTTCCAATGGTTGGGTGAGATGGTAGAGCTTATCCTTTGTGAGCATTGGAAATATTGTAGAGATTCAGACATTCATTTTTGGGAGGACAGGTTTGACTTGTGATCCGCCTTTCCAAGGGTTGCCGGTGTTTCCCTTGGCGCACTACTGGCCACCCTGATCCTCCTTTGGTTCAGTGTTTCGATCTGTAGAGGGACCTTTCGTGGCTAGGACAGATTTAATAGATTTATGTCTTTCAGACATCATCATTTCCAAGTTGACGTAACTATTGACCTTGGTGCTCATATCCTTTAAGATCGCAGGTTTGTTGAGGAAGAGGTGTTCTTTGGCTTTGCAGTCGAGCTGGAGCGCGTTGGTAAAAGCAGTAACAACTATTTTCTAATCGAGATTGTCCACTTTACGCGTGAGCTTTAAGAACTTCTTTCCAAATGCATCAAGCTTCTCTCCATACGACCATTTGAGACTGATAATATAATATAAATTTTCTTCTTTGTCTCTGTCGTGAGCATACGTCCTGATAAAATATTTTTGTAGCTGGTCAAATGTGTATATGAAGTCTTCAGACAGAGAGTGAAACCATTGGAGCGGTTCCTCCTGCAGACTTGTGGCGAACAGATGGCAAATAATATGGCTGAGATTAGAGTACAACCCCAATGAATCACAGTATTGTTGAATGTGCTCCTTCAAATCGGTACCCTTGTATTTACGAATCTTTGGAGTATAGAAATCTTTCAGAATATCCATATCGAATAGTTCTTTGGTAATTGGACTTCCTTGTAACTTAGTAAGGTCGTCGGTAGTGCCCAAAACTTGTGCTTTAATCAGCACCTTAATGCGTTGGCCCATATGCTCTTGTGTGACATAGTGACGGGTCGGTTGAGTGGCTTGACGAGGAGGTTACGGATTATGAGTACCGGTACCTTCACTTAAACGATCTAATACTGGAACTCAAGACTGAGGTCTCTGTTCTTCCTCACGACGTATGGAACATCGGTGACCTCAGCTGATCTCAGACTTAACCTCTTCCCCCAAATGAATGGAAGATTGAGGCTCATTTTAAATATTTCTGGAGATAGCTTTGTTGCTGGCTCCTTGAGGTCCCAATCTTTCCCACATAAAGACCCGAGAGGCTTCTGGTACCTGATTGCGATCTCGAGTTAGAGGAGCCTACTTAGTATTCTGCAGAGCTTGCAAGGTAGTTTTTATCGCTGTCATTTGGTCTTCATGTCGTTTGAGCACTATCAAACGAGATTGTCGCCCGACATCGAGTTTTTTCTCTCGGAGTTCTCGGTCGTGCGTTAACTGAGGTTCGAGCTCGTTACATTTTTTTGTCTTCGTGTTGAGATTCACCCGTAACTCGGTAAGTTGTTCCGGCTTAACTGAAAGGTCGAGCTGGACTCCGATTGCTGGTCGTCTGAAAGTGACCATGATTAAATTTTGTAGTAGAGTGACTGAATGCCTTAGGATATCGTGGAAAGGATTTTCTTTCCCACAGACGACGCCAAATATAATGGCCTAATTCCGCAAGCACGAAGTGGCCTACACCAATGTACCTGTAACAAAATCTAATTGAAAACATGAAATGACACAAGTGTTTAGCATGGAAAACCTATGAATAGGTTAAAAACTACGACCTCGGGTTGAGGATTTTTGTAATAGTAACATTTATTGCTTGAGGCTGATATCTTATTACAAGTGATCTCTAGACTTAGAAATGTTTGATCTTGTGAATAAGAAGTTTAAAGTCTTGGAGAATCTAGAAAATATAGTTTTCCAGGTGAATTCTCCTGTAATTTTCTGGTCCTTGTATCTTATGGAACTTTTTCTTTATATAGGCCTTTCCCGCAATTCTTTATCGTGCTGGAACACATTCTCTGATCAATGTGGTTAGTGATGGTTGACTCAGTAACTGCTAAGTTTGAGATAGACATGTGGCTTTGACTTGTTCGGGTTTTTCAGTTTGAGTTCAACCCACATTCCTTATCAGTTCATGGAGTATGTGGTAATGGTTACTGGTGAACTCATGTGGAGAATACGTGAGTCTGACCTGGAGGTAGCACGAACTGGAGATAACTCAATTTAGGTAAGATCGAAGGGTAGTCCCCTACAGAGGAGTTAGGTCTAGAGGGACTCGAACTTGCAAATTGAACCTTACAGCTAGCTGAAAGGTCCATTCAAGTTCCAGAGGTGTTGTGATAGATGTGCTTGTCCAAATTGATAAAAAAAATTATCCCGTAAACTTTGTAGTCCTTGACACAAATCTGGTAGAAAGAATGTACTCAAAAATAAAATACCAATGATCATTAGCCGACACTTCTTGGACACCGCTAATGCGTTGATCAACTAACATAGTGGAGCTATGAAGTTGACTTATGGGAATAAGACTATTGATTTGAATATACTTAATGCAACTCATACTCCATTTGAAGATGAACCCGATGAGTGCAATATGCTTGGTACTATTATAAACTGTACATTTTACAGTTCAAATCCTAGGGATCCATTAAAAGCTTACCTTACACATTTTGGAGAGAATTTTGATGTTGATGACTTCATCAATGAGGTCAATGCCCTATTTGATTCTGTCCCCGTTTTAGAAACCATTGATGTGGTTGAAATGCTAAAAGTCGAAGATCCAGTTCTAGAAGCAGAGGAAGTACCCACTAAGTTAGAACTTAAACCTCTCCCTGAAAATCTCAAATATGTTTATCTAGGTCCTAATAAGACTCTTCCTGCCATCATAGCATCAGGCCTAGAGATTAAGAAATGAAGAGAAATTAATGTGCGTATTAAAGGGAAATAAAAAAGCTCTTGGATGGAGCATCTCATATATTAAGGGTAATAGTCCTTCTGTATGCATGCATAAAATCAATCTTGAGGATAATACAAAGAAGTCTCGAAAAGGGCAATGAAGGCTTAACCTAACTATGGCCGAGGTTGTAAGAAAGGAAATTCTAAAATTGCTGGATGTTGGGATTATTTATCACATTTCTGATAGCCCATGGGTGAGCCCTATTCATGTTATTCCTAAGAAGTCAGGAATTACTGTTGTGAAAAATGATCATAATGACCATAGGGTGGCGAGTATGTATAGACTATAGAAAGCTCAATTTAGTCACTCGAAAAGACCACTTTCCCTTGCCATTTATGGACCAAATTCTTAAACGTCTTGCCGGTTATGAATATTATTGTTTTCTTGGTGGGTTTTCTGGGTACAATCAAATACCCATCGCTTCAGAGGATCAGGAGAAAACCACGTTCACCTGCCCTTTTGGCACTTTTACCTATCGTTACATGCCCTTTGGGATATGCAACGCTCTTACTACATTTCAAAGAAGTATGTTAAACATATTCACTAATATGACCGAGCGTCTTCTCGAGGTCTTCATGGATGACTTTTCACTCAATGGTGATTCGTTTGATCAATGTCTCCACCATTTATATGTTGTCCTAACTAGGGGTCAACAGAAATATTTTGTGCTAAATTGAGAAAAATATTACTTCATGGTGAAGAAGGGCATAGTTTTAGAACATGTCATTTCTGCAAAGGTAGACGTCATCTCTAGCCACCCGCCCCTACGAAATGTCAAGGATGTTCGATCATTCTTGGGGCATGCCGGATTTTATCGGCGTTTTATTCCAAAATTTAGCAAAATTGCTCGACCCCTTAACAATCTCCTCGCCAAAGATACCACTTTCTTATTTGATGGTCCTTGTCTTGATGCTTTTGAGAATCTCAGGACATATCTAACGTCTTTACACATCATCGAGGACTATCATTAGTAATGAAGGGTCGCATTTCAACAATAGAATGTTTGCGAACTTAATGAAAAAATATGAAGTAGCACATAAGGTAGCTACACCTTACCATCCGCAAACTAGTGGGCAGGTGAAGGTTTCCAATAGAGAAATCAAAAATATTATCCAAAAGATGGTAAATGCAAACCACAAAGAGTGGTCAACTCGACTAACTGATGTTCTTTGGGCTTACTATGCAGCTTTCAAAACACCTATTGGAATGTCTATCGATTAGTCTGCAGAAAAGCGTGTTACCACCCTGTTGAATTAGAATATTGTGCCTATTAGGCAATAAATTCATTAAATTTTAACATTGGGAAAGCCAGTTTATATTGTAAGCTTCAACTCAATGAGTTAGAAGAACTACAGAATGATGCATACCAATCAGCAAAGACTTATAAGGAACGCATGAAAGCATTTCATGAAAAAAATCTTTTACCAAAATCTTTTGAACCAAATTAAAAAGTCGTATTGTACTCTTCTCGGATGCATTTGTTTCCTGGCAAACTTCAATCTCGATGGACCAACCCTCTCATTGTCAAAACAGTTTATACACATGGTGTGATTGAGGTTACGGAACCTAGAACTGGTAAAACACATAAAGTGAGCAGTCAACAGCTTAGGCCATCTTAGCTTCACCAATGAAGACATAAAGTGAACTGGTAAAACACATAAAGTGAGCAATTTAGCTTCACCAATGAAGACTTGAAGCTCATAGACCCAGTCAATGAATAGTAATATCCATATCTTTTTTACCCAACTTTCACTCGGTTTGGAGGTTCCTTGTTTCGTCTAGTTAAAGACAATAAACTTAGTACTATCTGGGAGGCAACCCATGTTATATCAGGTACTATGTTCCAAAAAAAATTCCTTCTTTTAAAGTATATACTTAAACATTGAGGCAATGTTTCTTTCTAGTTTGGGGGTGGGGGAAAATTATTTATATTTTTTACTCTTTTTAGAGAAAAGATAGGTCATTATGGTAATTTACGAGACTCTTTAGCAAATTTCTGTAAGCTTAGAAGAATTTGGTTATGGTCTAAATATTTTGATCGTAAAAATCATAAAATTTAAATTTTCATCAAATACATGCTTAGAAAATTTTGGAACACTATCTTAAGCTAGATGTACTACCCTTTAATTAGAAAAAAATTTACGTTAACTGATATTTCTCGAAACAAATACACTTCACGGTAGTATTGCATTTGTAACTTTTGCTAGAATTTTGATCAATCAAAGGGAATCTAGTATTTAAGGTAAGAATGATCCACTACAAGGGAAACAACTGCCTAAGAATAAGTTCGATCCTAAAGTAATATAATAAGGATTTTTATAAGCCAAAATAGCTCTAAAAACTTTCACGACGCAAGGCATATTTGCATGATTAGAACTAAAAGAGGAAGAATTATCACAAATCTTGAGTATAGCCATCAACTATGTGAAAGAAGCAAGGAAAAATGTTTAAATGTAAGAATCCAAAGCCTAGGTCACGAAGGGGCACCAAACCCCGGCAACCTAAGCAGTTGGCTGGGATTGTCGACCAAAGACACATATTACGGAGGCTTTACTAAAGAAACAAGTACCAAAATAAAAAGGCTTATAGTTATTCCCCAAATTCAATAATAGGATTCGAATTAACTATGGCACTTATCAAACTGATCGTTGGAGTTGTTTTACGAAATACAAAATGACTGGATATTGACTCAAGAGCCTCTTAATAAATTTGTAAGTACAATAACTATTTTTACAACACTTGAGGATATTATAAAAACATGTAAAATATCATTTAATTATTAGGTAGTATCTCTAATTTTGGATAGTTCTCCAGGATCTCTAGTTATATATATGTGAAAGAATTAAATTTTAAGGGGTTCACCTTCTTAATGCTTTTACTATTATCAGATATCGATAAGTTCACTGAAATAACCTAATAAGTATCTAAACTACTAGAATGGCCTTATTGACTTTTGTGGGTATAGTCACTGCAAACCCTCATGAGAGAAAACTCATCCTATATGGGTAACTTATAGGTTTAACGACTTGTTGCATATACTTAATTCAATCATCTTAACCACAAAAAGGTTATATTTTTTTTATTTTTTTTTGCTTGAGGACTAGCAAACTTTAAGTTTGGGGGTGTTTGATGGGCATGTAAAAATGCCTATTTTACCCTACTTATTTAAGGGTTAAACCATGTTAAGATCTTCACTCTAAAGCTCTTTTCTGATGGTCGTTACTATTTTCTGCAGAGCTTTGATCTCTTTTTTCTACTACCACACTCATCGCAATTTTGTTCAAATTGACCTTCGATGAAAGTTTAGCTTCTCAGGTCCCCATTTTCTTGTAGTGTAACTTTCTTAGAAGATTATTAAGGCTTTTCTTACCAATTAAAAGATGCTTCAGAAATTAAGGCCAATGCCATATCACAATAAAATTGGTAGAAGGCACGAATCTATCCAGAAAGTAGGCTTCTATATGCAAAATGATAAACTTAGAAATCAAGTGCTTAAATGACAATGTCATCGTCGATGAATGTAGCAAAATGAAAAATAAAGAAATACTAAAAGACCTTAACTCCCCAAGGAACAAGGCAGATATGGGAACTGATAAAAAAAAGGGCGTCATTGCTTCAATTGTATGTGTAAATGAAACAACTTTCCCAAGACTCATATATATTAGTGAAAAGGATACCCATAATGTGCACCAGCAAATGGAAAGATTCGCTACAAGATACAAAGTGGTTTGTTACAAAAAAAAAATTAAAGACACTACATAGAAAGAAATTCTGGCATAAGATAAAATACATGAGTAGAAGTACTTTGGCCTTTTGTGGAGATTAAATGTCCACATAAGGAAAACAAGTGTGGTACCAACAACAAGCTAGGTTATAATGATTCATGGGAATGAAAATACCTTCAGAACCTGTAGACCAAATAGAATAATAGATAATTTAGTATCAAACTAAAGGGTTGTAACCTGTATTCCAACAAGATTTCCCATACAAACTCACCCCAAATAAATGGCATTGCCAATCAATGCACCCATTAGAAAGCTGCCATGGATATTTCTTAATAGTTTGCCCGTGCTCTTTGGGTCTGTTTATAAACCAGTCTTGTACCTTTAAGATGCACTAAGCAGTAGTGAGTATGAAAACAAAGATACTACAATACAAGATAAAGACCATAGACCCTGAAAACAAAGATATAGCTCATAATAGGTTATCTTGAAGTTAATAACCCTTCAATACTTGGCCTCAAGCTTGCATCAAAAGATACATTTTGACAAATTAACTAAAAGTTCATATATAGCTAGTAGGAGAGTTAAACATGAATATCAATAATTTCAGGGAGAAGAAAAACTTGCAAGAAGTCTACTGTAGGTATTATGTGTGGATGACACAGTTCTACAGCTACTAATTTTGATCTTCTTATGTATCAACCTGTGCTGCTCATTGTCAAAGAGAGCAAACACTTCCCCCATCCATTGTAAATTTTAGAATTCCTTGAATAGAATCCACTGAGTAACCATATGACCTTTCGGAGCAAGATCATCAACAACCTGGAAGAAAAAAAGATCTTAGAAGCTTTAAAGAAAAACCTGAGATGCACGACTATCAAATTTTAATGCAACATATGTGAGTCTAGTCACACAAATGTAGCCTACAACTACTAAAGATGCTCTAATATCACTATTAAAATATCTGAAAGATTCATCATCAATCACTTACAACTGTTTGCTTGTCCTTTTCAACATATCCAACACCATCAATCCATTTTAAGGGACTACTGGGTAATCCATTTAAGCTAGCAACTGAATTACACCCAGGTCTATAAATTCATATACCTTACCACTCGACCAAGTTAAATAGTCATTTTTACTTCTTGCATAAGGAAGTATTTTTTAAGGCAGAAAAAGGAATAATTGCATTAATAACCAAGAAAATACAAGATTGTTGATTCCTAATAACCAAATAAAATGAATCAGAGCTATGAAGAACTGACATTGAAAAAAAGAGAAAGAAAGAGAAAGAGAGAGAGAGAGAGAGAGAGAGATTGAAGAACTATGATTTTGGAGGGAAATAGATGATCTTTGGTGTTTGATCTTTTAATATTGAGTGACGAGGGAAAATGAAGCGGGCCACATAATTTATAGATGTACAGTACATCATGTACTTCTAGCCACGGACGTGTTACCTTGCCCCATGGTTTACTAGATGTGAGTTAGCTATTTTGTTTGTGATTTCAATCAGGTATGGGATTAGCCACTAATGTAATTTATTTGCCACGTTTTAAGTTGTGGTAGTATGTCACAACCAAAACTATGGCGAAAGCTACAACTCCTCTGTGGCATCTACTCATTTTTCTTGTAGTGGGTTATAGACTTCATTTTATTGCTAAAAAGATTAATTATTAATTTATTATTGTTTCATGTTATGTTAGATAAGAGTGTACAAAAAGTTGAATTTGAGTGCTAAAGCTGCAACTGTTGGAGAAGACCACCTATCTAAGCTATAACACAGAGCACCTCTAATAGAAAACAAATATCAAGAGAAAATCAAGATAATATTTGACATATTGTAGATATTTTATTATGACTAGGAAGATTTTATTGAGTATAATGAATATTTCACTGAGAATATAATCTTCAAGAAAATAGCAATTGTGGAGATGTGATAAGCAGGCAGGTTTATATTCGACCAAAAATTCTTAAACTTTTTGAAGAAGTTGCCAATATGTAAAGATATTTTACAGAATTTTTTAAGATTTTTATACTGAGTATATATTTCTAAATAAATTCTAAAATTCGATTATATTTGATTTGGTGAAAATACTCTCTTACTAAATATGTAACCCTCTCCTTCATCTATAAAAGTAGAGGTCTTGACCATGAATGATCATCAAATTTTGAGAGCTTGAGAACATTGCTTAGAGAGCAAATTCCTTGGAGTTGCTTGTAACCTCAGAGCAATTGACATTTCGTAAATTTTATTTGATCAATAAAGTATTTTTTTTTCAATATCATCATGTCTTTATTTTAACTAGTATGTTGCATTTTAGGATTCATGTTTATGTAAACCATCCTCCAGGAGAGGGGATGAAGCCGTATTTAATATATATTTAATGTGATCAACTAAACATAAATTGCTCATTTTGTTTTAACGTCAAACCATATTTATGTTAACAATTTTATTATTGGTTTTTGATCAAATTGATATGAATCAAGTTTAATGAATGTTAATGTAGTTGATTTTTATTGCACAATTATTATTAACATTGGATTGTGAATCAAATATTAACGAAACATATTTAGCTTGCTTTAACGCTTCATATTTTCAAATATGATTTCTCATCTAATGTGTAGGGACCTACCCCTCGATCTTACCCAAATCGAGTTGTTTCCAGTTCGAATCACCTCAATTGCCTCCATGTCAGACTCACACATTCTACACATGACTTCAAAAAATAACATTACCACCTACTCCACGAATTGATGAAGAACATGGGTCGAGCTCGAACAGAAAAACCTGAACAAGTCAAAGACACCTGTCTTTCACAAACTCAAAAGTTACTCAGCTAACCACCATTAGCCATATTATTTGGAGAACGTGCTTCATCACGATGAAGAACTGCGGAGAAGGCCTATATAAAGAAAAGGTTCTAAAATAGAAAAGGACCAGAAAAATACAAGATAAATCACCAAGAAAACTATATTTTTTAGATTCTCAAAATATCAAAAAAAAAAATTCACAAGATTCAAGTATTTCAAAGTCGAAAGATCACTTGTAATAAGATTTCAGCCTCAAGCAATAAATATTACTATTACAAAAATCCTCCAATCGAGGTCATGGTTTTTTACTTATTCAGAGTTTTTCCAAGCTAAATCACTTGTGTCATTTTTCTTTTTAGTTTTTATCATAAGAATATTGGTGTAAGAACTTATTCCGAGCCATCTCGAGTTTACAGAATTAGGCCATTACATTTGGCACCGTCTGTGAGAAAGATTATATTTCCACGATATCCTAAGGCATACTTTTACTCTACTCTAAATTTCAATCATGGCCATTTCCAGACGACCAGCAACCGGAATCTAGCTCGATCTTTCAGTAGAGCCAGAATAGCTTAACGAGCTACGGGGGAATCTCAACACCGAAATAGAGAAGCTCAATAAGCTCGAATGTCAATTAACTCTAGACCAAGAGCTCCATGAGAAGGATCTCGATGATAAACGATAAGCTCATTTGATAGCGTTAAAACGACATGAGGACAATGACATATCCAAATAACCAGAAGGCTGAGAGAGACTGGTCCAGATCAACTCCTTAATACGCTGATCCATATGCTCTTGTATGACATAATAACGTGTCGGTTGAGTAGCTTGACGAGGAGGTTGCGGATTGTGAGTACCAATACCTTCACTTAAACGATCTCGTATTGGAGCTCAAGGTTGAGATCGTTGTTCTTCCTCCTGACGTATGGAAAATTGGTGACCTCTGATTATCTCATATTGAACTTCACCACCCAAATAAATGGAAGGTTGTGGTTCGTACTGAATATCTCTAGAAATAGCTTTGTTCGTAGCTCTTCGAGGCCCCAACCTTTCCCGTGTAGAAACCCGAGAGGCTTCCAGCAATTGATCGAGATCTCTTATTGGAGGAACATGCTGAGTGTTTTACAGAGCTTGTAAGGCAGTCTACATGGCTGTCATCTGGTCTTTATCATTATACTGACAATTGTTATGCTTTACAGAGGTTACTAGGATACATTTTCAAGGAGGGACGGATGTTCGGATACATTATTGACCTAGAATCATGCAAGGATGGCAACTATAAAAAATAGCTTGAAGTTGTCCAGGTCGAAGATCAAGCTCAGGAGAAGCATCTTTACCATATGCACCACAACAACATGATCAAAATTCATCAGATCGCCAACTCTAACAGATTCAAGCGCAGGAGACTGTCAGAATGTTATGATCTAACACCATAAGATAAAAAAGCCAAACTTCTACCTAAGTCGAACAATCGCCGACTTGGGATCTCATTCCAAGATAGCGATATTAGTCATGTCAAATTTCCACATCATGATGCATAAGTCATAATGCTCAAGATGAAGAAGTTTGTCATGCACACAATGATGATCAATACTGGCAACGGTATCAAGATTCTCTTTCAGAGTACTATCGACCAAATGGGATTGGCCGATTAAGTTATTTCAAGCAATTCCGATATCAGTGGATTCAATGGTAGTAAGAAAGATAAAGTAGGCAAGGTCATCTTACCCATTATCGCAGGATCAGTCACCATCGACGTTATTTTTTACGTAATCAATGACAAATCTCATTATCTCAGGATTATGGGCCGCTGCTGAATTCAAAACATAGAGGCAATCGCTTCCACCTATCATCAAGTACTTCGCTTCAACCAAAATGATGGTATCTATTAAATCAAGGGTAGTCAAAAGCTTTCTCGAGCCTGCAAAAACACCGTCTCAGCAATTCCAAATACCTCAGACAGATACGCTGCATAGCAATTAAAGAAGGTTGATCATCTAGAACGGCCCTCCACAGAAGAGCCTACAAAATACATCAATATTGATAGACCTAGCAGAGGTACTTTCATCGATACTAAGCTGGTTCAACACAAAAAAGACATACTTATTCAGTTCTTGAGACTAAATCAAGACGATTTTACATGGACTTTCGAAGAGATGCCAGGAGTCGATCCGGCCAAGGCATGTCACAAATTGGCCATCAACATCAAAGTCACGACGGTCAAATAAAAATAGTGATGACTCTTACCTCGACTTCGAGATGAAGTTAACTTGGAGATTGAGAAATTGATCAAAGTGAGATTTATTCGAGAAGCCAAATATCCAAATTGGATATCCAAGATCGTCACTGTCCCAAAGAAGAATGGAAAAGTTCGAGTTTATGTAGATTTTATCGATCTAAACAAACATACTTCAAAGGACCGTTTCCCTCTTCCCAACATTCATCCAATCCTTGATTCCATAGCAGGTCACAAACTCCTATCTATGATGGATGCTGCTTCTGGATATAATCAGATTTCACTCTTGGAAGAAGATCAAGAAAAAACCACTTTCATCACTGAAAGAGGACTTTATTGTTACAAAGTCATGCCCTTCAAACTCAAAAATGCAGGCGCGGCTTATCAACGGTTGATGACTACTATGTTCAAAGCATATCTTGGGAAAGTTGCTGAAGTCTTCATTGATGATCTCTTGTGCAAGAGCATGCAGTCCACCAACCACATCTCAAATCTCAACACAATATTCAACATTCTTCGATCTTATAGGATGCGTCTCAATCCTGATAAGTATCAATTCAGAGTACATTCAGGTCAATTTCCCAACTATCTCATAAGCAAAAAAGGGATTGAGGCCGATCCAGATCAGATTCAGGATCTCCTCAACATGTCATTCCCAAAAATGACAAAAGACGTACATAAATTTACTAGCAAGATTACCGCTATCAATCGATTCATTTTAAAATCCTCAGACCGTTGTTATTGGCTATTCCTAGTACTCCTTGGTTGTACCAAACAAGGAAAAGTTTAGCCAAATGCAGAGGTTCAATGGACCTCAGAATGCGAAACAGCTTTTCAGGACCTCAAAACCTATTTGGGGAGGTCTCCCATAATGGGCACCCCAATAGATAATAAGGAACTGATTATCTACCTAGCAGTTACAGATACTTCAATCAGCTCAGTTCTCATTTAACTTGAAGGGAATATTGAAAAACCAGTCTAGCTCATTAGCAAAACCCTCACTCCAACGGAAAAGATGTACTTTAATATCGAAAAATTTCTTCTCACTCTTGTTTATACTTCACAGAAACTCAAGCACCACTTTCAAGATCATTCAGTCAAAGTCATGATGAACTATCCACTTCGAAAGGTTTTATCAAAAAAAGAAAAATCAAGGAGAGTGCAATAATGGTCAGTCATTTTGGGAGAACATGGTATCAAGTTTGAACAATGTTATTCCGGAAAGGGTCAGGCCGTTGCTAATTTTCTCACGGATTTTCCAGTGGAATATCCCGAGTGGGAGGAGAACGATCATGACCTTGCAGAGGAAGATCCACCACCTAAAACATTTGACGATCGAGCTGTATGGATTAACAGGAAAGGGTGGAGACTTCTTACAGATGGATCAGCAGGACTTGCAGGGTCAGGGATTGGAATCTTATTTATTACCCCTTCTAACGACCGAAATGAGAAATAAATCCGCTTAGATTTTGATGCCTCAAACAATGTCACCGAATGCGAAGCCCTTATTCATGGACTCGAGCTCGGTATCCCGAACTTTCAGTTTATACATATTCACTACTAATCTTCCACCATTACTCTGAGCAATACAAGTAGAATGGCAAGATGATCGAATACGTATCCCTCGTTGCGGATAGGATGAGCAAGTTTACACAAGCAATTCTCGATTATCTTCCTTGAGGTGAACACAGACACGCCGATTCCTTGGCATATCTAGCTGGGGTCTTGGGAACAGAAGCTCGATATCTCAAGATCGAAGTAATTTCAACCCCCAGCATTGATTGCATTTTTATATGCATGATCAATACTGGGGGCGATAAAGGGGATGACGACGATTGGCAAAAACCTTTCATAGTCTATCTCGGTATCGACAATAAATGTAATAGATCACTTCCAGCAGGTTCAAAGGAGCGCCGACAACTGATCAACAACTCAAGGTGTTGTACAAATTAAAATGGTCCCTTATACCGTCGTTCTGTCATGAGGCCTTACCTCAAGTACCTCTCCAAAAAGAAAGCGGACGAGATGCTCCGCGAGTTACATAAAGAGACTTGTGGCTCCAACGCCGCAGGTCGATCATTGGCAAATAGAGCAATTATAATAGGAGTATTCTGACCAAGTATGCACAAACAAGCAGAAGAGTACTTACGCAAATATGACACATGTCAACGACATGGAAAAATGATACCTGCCCTTACGCTTAAGCTATATATAAACAAGGTGTTTTGGCCATTCATAAGATGGGCACTCGATCTTGTCGGTGAATTTCATAATTCTCCAGGTAACCGCCGATACCTACTCGTAGCTAAAGATTATTTTACAAAATGGGTAGAGGCAGTTCCACTCTATCAAACCAGAGAAGAAGCGGTCATCTCTTTTATTTGGGAATACATCATTACTCGATTTGGGTGCCCCCACCTAATTCATATCGATAACGGGCCACAGTTCGTTGGAGAAAAAATTGTAGCTTTCCTCAACCAACAGAATATCATCCACTTATAATCCAATCCCTACTACCCTCAAGGCAATGACCAAGCCGAGATCACCAACAAAACCATCGTGGATGGGCTTGTGAAAAGGCTTTATTCACAAAATAAAGGAAATTGGGTTCGAGAAATTCCTCATGACTTATGGGCATATCGTACTACCCCACATCAATCAACCGGGTGCACTCCATTCCTCCTTACCTATTGCACCGAAGCCGTCATTCCCTCAGAATACCATCATCCAATCAAAGATCACCAACTAACTGATGAAGAAAATAAGTTCGAATTGGCCTGTAACCTCAATTGGATTGATGAGACCAGGGAATGCACCATCGCTAACCTCGGTCGATATCACCATATGCTGGCCAGTTCCTACAACAAACGAGTCAGAAGCCGTACCTTCCAAATTGACGATCTTATCCTCAGAGAAATCCATTAGCACATAAAAGAGCCTCATGTTGGAAAACTAGTAGGATATTAGGATAATCCATTCCTTATCACAGGTCTCTCAGACCTGGGATCATATTACCTCATGACAGAAGAGGAAGTTCACTTCTTGAATCCTTGGAATAGTAGGCGACTGAAACGGTACTATCGTTAAGTTCATCACTACTCCATTTCAATTTCTCATCCATTCCAAAATTGAGATTTTCATCTCCATCCAATGTACATCCTTTTATCCAATAAAACTTCCAAGTTTTTCCCACACATTTCTCTACTTCGTAGACAATACATAGATTAATGTATAGGTAATACTAGCTTTCTATCGACCTCTATACCAGTTGAAACTGGGATAGCACTTGGTTTGACTGACTCTACTAAATCTCTACGATTAAAACGAAGGTAATACTAGTTTTCAATCAAAGACTCTACCAGACATAAGATAGAGCAAAGGTAAAACTAGCTTTCATCTAACTGAATATGGTTGCGACATCATACCAGTTGAAACAAGGATAACACTTTCTTCGACTGACTCAACTAAATCTCTGCGATTAAAGTGAAGGTAATACTAGTTTTCAATCAAAGACTCTACCAGACATAAGATAAATCAAAGGTAAAACTAGCTTTTATCTCACTCAATATGGTTGCGACATTATACCAGTTGAAACAAGGATAACACTTGGTTCGACTGACTCTACTAAATCTCTGTGATTAAAATAAAGATAATACTAGTTTTCAATCAATGACTCTACCAGACATAAGATAAAGAAAAGGTAAAACTAACTTTCATCTCACTCAATATGGCTACGACATCATACCAGTACAAGGATAATACTTGGTTCGACTGACTTTATTAAATCTCTGCGATTAAAATGAAGGTAATACTATTTTTCAATCAAAGACTCTACCAGACATAAGATAAAGCAAAGGTAAAACTAGCTTTCATCTCTCAATATGTCTGCGACAGCTACTTTTTCAAGTTACATATACAACCTCTAGAATGGATTCTTTTTTGTTGTTGGGATATCAGCTATGTTTTTCCCTACAACAGAAGGTCGACTAGCTATAAATTCTTAAGCTTAAACAGTCACAGCAATCTTCCCCTGCTCTATCAACTTAACAGGTCGAGGGCCTAAATCCGTTTCCATGGAGTTCATATAATTTCCTTGATCTATATCAGCTCTGCAAATACATCCCCTGCCTGACAAACAGTCGAACAAGGTATCTTTTTCAAACTCAAGCCTATTAATCTTCTCTACAAAATAAGTGATCACCGCAGTTGCCAATTCTGAGTGCGATGCCCCTGCTATAACTGCCTTAAAGAAATTCGTTCTCGCCGTCTGAAGGCGATTATGCAGCCTTCTATATCATTCTTTCTGCCATTCCAATTCACTATTTACTCGAGTTGTGAATGCAATATTTTCTTCTGCCTTCTTGTCAGCTTTATCTTATTCAGCCTGATTAATCGCCTTCAAATCTGTCACCTGAGCACGATGTTCCTCGAGCTCCTTGTTTAAATCTTCTCTAGTCAGAGTTTTCATTAACAATTTATCTTTCTTCTTTATTAAAATCACCTTCCCTCTGATAGCCCGCTCTAACCCTTATTCCCTGGAAAAAGTAGCATCCAACTTACTTTGACACTCCCTTAACCGCTTATTTCCTTACCAAAAATTACCTTGAGTTTGCGTCACAATCCCCTCAAACTCCCTTATTTGAGCTGATAGGCTAACTACATCCCCTTGAACAAAGGAAACCTTGGCATTACTTTTTTTCTTCCTCGAGCGCTCCCCAGCCTCGGTATTTTTGGCAAGCGAATTGGCCTACGACAATTCGGTCTTCAATTGTACCACCCTTTCATTCAACTCATCACATTTCCATTGTACCATCTGAAAATCCATGTCTTTAGCAATTAAGGCTGAAGACAACAGCTTAACTATAACTTCAGAAGTATATAACTCATCTCAAGCTATTTTTAGCTCGTTATCTTTCTTAACCATTTTCTTCTTCAATCGCTCTAGCTCGTTTCTAGTATTCACTACATCAACTCGAGTTTGCTCATGATCATTTGTTTTGCTAATCATTTGGTCCTTCAGACTAGCCACATAATGATTTAGCCCTTCTTCTGATCTTTTTAAGGCCTGTATACGGTATCTAACCATGTCAGCATCCCTACTTTTAGCCATCAGTGCATCATTCTGGCTTTTAAGCTTCACTGCATGTTCTTTTATCTCAACGAGCTCTTTTTGCCCATTATTGATTTCAACATCCTTCTCTTCAATCTTCCGAGCTAGGTTAACAGTAGTTTGGGTTGCCTCCACAAATTTGAAGTGTGCCTTTACAATCTGATCTTCTTTGTCTTTATTTGCCTCTATCATCCTATCAAACTCCTCCATAAATTCTTGGTTATATTGGCGTACCTCATCTTCGCTCGAGCGAGCTGTCTCCAATTTGACCTGCACATTACAAATGCAATATGTCAAGTTCAATTCAGAACACTCACTCAACACATATATCTTATTTCTAACAAAATATTAATTTTTTGACATCTACTGTGCGAAACTACTTCCAAACTTAAGGTCGAAGTACAATCTCAGATGGATGTTCAGTAACATATACTTCCAAGTCTAAGGTACACATTCTCTATATTTTATCTTGTCAATACTTTAATATTTCATGTGCACCATTTCAATACTATTGCCTCTAAACTGATAACAGGTTCTTGGTATGTCTCTTCAGACTATTTATTACTTGGTAGCTCTATACTAATAACGCATACAAGTTAAATACTTCTTGTTCTGTTCTAACCTGCAACTCCGCATGCGAAGACAACAGGGATGCCGAGGCGTCTCTCTCCTTACTGAGCTCAGTCTCTAAATCTTTTATTCTGAAGCGCATGTTCTTAAGTTTCTACAACAAGGTTTACAAAAGCAGTTTAACTTATAGAATTCTATCTAACTAACAATATCCCATCAATTTACAACATCCCAAAAACCATTTGTACAATTACAGAGCCAACATTATACTCTGCCTTCTAATTTTCTCTCTTCAGACGCTCATTGTCATCCCCTTAATTTTCTCACACCGTTTGGGGAGAGACACCATCCAGTCCATCCACAACTCCAACAGCAACATCTTCCGCCTCATCATCTCCCTCACACTCAATTACCACCTCCTCCAAATTCACCCTCGTTTCCGCAGACAGATTGCTGATCTCTACCACTTGAGAAGCCTTCAAGGCCTCCAGCCGCTTCCCCTCCTTGATCAAGTCACCTTTCAATCGAGCTACTTTTTTTTCAAGCTTGACTTTCCCTTTCCTCGGCTTAGCTTTCTCCTCCTAAACCCTGAGGCATATCCCCTTCACCAGCCGAGCAGCCTACAAAATAAACAAAATCAACCTCATTGTTAGCTCGAATCGCAATAACAAAAATTCATTCATATTCAAGCAAATGAGCTTACCATTTTGCTCATCTTTTCCTCCCCATTTTTAGCTGCCAGCCTAGCCTTTTCCTCTACCCATTTAAGCTCGTCTTCTACAACAGGTCGATCATCTACGACCTTCACCCGCATCGTTTTAGAAGGTTTGATAATTCTCTTTTTCGCCTTTCCCGCGACCTCAGCGCTTCCCATGGCTCCAGAGGTCAGAACACGCTTCAGCATCTGCTTCTTGGGAAACGTTCGAGCTAGCATGCTCGGCATAGTAGACTCTGATACCCCCACGAAGTCTACTCTAGAGGCCTTGAGCAAGTTTACTTACCTCTCCCCATCAGTTCCCTTCTGCTTGTTGCCATCAGCGCCCGCCATTAGCCTCGTCGTTTAAGATTTTTAAACTTTCTCAGATCGGCTGTTAGCACGTTTTTTTCTGCTAATGCCAAATTCTTTTAGTATAGCTTCGAGCTCTGTCCCTTCTTGAGTAACTATATCCAACAGGGACTCCTTTCTCGTCACCTTGGATTTAGGGCCTGTCAATAACAATACATGATCATCAGCAGAGCAACATACAATTTCAACATTTTAATGTTATACATTATACATTATTATACTTACTTTATTTTACAGTTCTATACAGAAGTTCTATGGGTTCTTCGTCATCTCTCTGAAGGCAATTACCCTTCACCCATATCACATTATCATTCCATGGTCGACCTGCTGAGTTCAGATCGAAGAAACGAGGCCGAGTCGAACTCACAAAAAAATAAGCCCCTCCACTTGTAGAGAATTTTTTTACCCCACAAAATTGTAAAACATCCTCTAGAGATATCCTTCTCTCGCTCTCGTCCTCTTCTTACAGCTTATTCAGAAATTCATAAACATTTATCACCTTTCACATGCTCCCGTTCAACTGAACAGGACATGCCCTGATAATGTTTATATTACCTTTTACCAGATTGCTAAGGGGAAGACTCAACCCGTACTCCAACTGAGACATGTAACACAACAAATCTTCCGCCCAGTCGCCCTGAACGTCCCCATCAAAGTACTCCATAGAGATTGATTCATCTAAACCCCTATCTCGTTTCTTCTTCTCCAAATTAGCCAACAAAAAAAATATTCCTCTCCAGTAGCTACAATGCAACTCCTAAACTGCCTACCACCATGTTCTACAAAATTACCCCATCTTCCCCCTACAGAAGCCTTGGCTTTACAAAACTCTTTGAACGCATCAGAGTGAGGAGGATAGTTTACCAATCTTCCGGGGAAATATAGAAATTGATCAACCCCTACTTCTTCTTCACTATCAGACATTACAATTACGGACTCTGCCGATCGACCAGAGGTCGATGCCTCATTAACTGGTGAAGTGTCCATATCAACTACAGATCTACAATAAAGGTTTGAACCTACACAAACACTCCTCACGATCGACCTACATACAGGTCCAGGTATCTATCATTATCTTTTATATATACATCGCTCATATAAATATATCTTTCATATAGCAAGCAGGTTTTTATAGATTACTATAAATAGTAATTTTTAGATTTGCCTAAACACATAATATAATCTTCAAAAGCACAATATCACAAATCCTCTACTAACCTTCTATGTCAGAATGGGAGTCTGACAGTATTCCAAATACTTTCCTCACAACGCTGCATTATAACAACCTTCATGACTCAGTCTCTGCAACTCTCTCACGCTTTGACTGTTGAACACTCTCAATTAATTTCTCCCGAGATTCTCTGTTATGTCTTTTCCTTCCTCTCTCACTACTCTTCAAGTTTTTAGAAGTTGAGAAATGTTTGAATGACGAAGATGAAGCATTATTTATATTTTCTCTCTTTAACTGCTGGCAGTTATTGAACCTCGCACGAGTCATCCTCAGTTTTGGAACTGAGGCATCTCTTCCACTATCAATGTCAGACGCTTTGCACCTTTTCGGTAAAAATGTTATCTCGACATTACCCTTTGCCCTATAATTTATTCTATTTTCATCTCTATTTTTCAAATCTTCCTCTGACCTCCCCACACTCATGATAACTCACGCTTACACGTAATCGGGTTTTCACAGCTTTTACACAATGGACAAATTCAGAAACCCCTGCTTTTTCTATTCTTGCCTCTTCTACTTATAGAAATACTGACGTCATTTCCATAGTTCTCAAAATATTAAAAATATTTAAATTCATTTTTCACAATAGTCACAAACAACATTCGCAACAATAGAGGATCGATTAACGCTTTATTTTTATTTTATTTCTTTGCCAATTATCAAAAAATCATATAATTACATACACTCATGCCACCCCAATTTACATTCACTTTATTCACCTCATATATAATTATACCTAAACAACCCTGATGTCCTGGGTACCATATCCGATCAGCTGATCTCCAACAATCCTCACATCTTCTAATTCGATCTCCTTTACAACAATCAATCTCATAGTATCTTTTCGAGTTAAAGGATCCACCATGATTTCTTGGAACAGCTCCTCATGGAAACAACATTCATACTCGAGTTCTCTCCCAATCCCATCTAAACATTCAAGTTGAACCTTCTTCATTGGCAATTCAGCATCGCAATCCAACACTCCAAAAATCTGATCTCGCACTTCAGCTATCTTTATCGCCAACCACCCCTCTACGGCATAGTGAATTCTCTTATATCAAGTCCACACCATTCTTATCCTCTTCCCCCTGTTTAAAACTCATACCCACCATTTATACATTTTTTACTGCGAACTCCCCACAACTCGTGATATTATCCTATTATCTTGCAATAAAAACCATAATTTCTTGAAATGATATTTGAACATATCTCTCCCTATCGACTTCTGCCATTTCATCCTATTCCATATCGAGTTTATTCTATCCCAATCAAGTATTTTGGAACGACCACCCCGACGTCGAATTGTCATTCTGGCACTCCTACAATTTTCTCTCTTCCTTAATAAAATTTCAGCCCCTAGGTCGAATGTCATATATTGCACATATATCATTTAACAAACATATTTTTAAGCAGCTCGATTATTACAAGAGGTTGTACGCTCTAATCTCATACATTTCATTTCATCCTATATTCGGAAGTCTTCAAATTATTTATAGCTCAATTTCTAGAGTTAATCTATTCTATATCAATACAGAGTTTGGATAACAAATTTTATTCATCTCGAACGCAAATTATAGGTTCTTTACAGATAACAAGTTTTGCAAGTACTCTAAAATCAAGTACTTTGCAGATAATAAGTTTTGCAAGCACTTTACAGATGGCAGGTCCTTCAGGCACTTCGAAATATCAAATCCTTCAGTTCATCTGACTTCAGCGATGTTTTACTCCAAGAATCTTCGGATACAAAGCAGGCATTGGAAGTCACCATAGGTCTTTCTTCCTTCACGTCATCTTACTCTTACTAGAAACTCAGTTTGGATGAAGTCTGAGCATGAAAGAAAAGGATTCAGTGCTTGAACCTACCCTTCAAACAGAAGGTCTTCTCAGCGCCAAGAAATGATGGAAGTGCAGAAGTAAGTTTCCATTCTCCATCTTCCTCCTCCACTACCATCGCCGCCTCTTCTATAACCACCACCTCCGTGGAGTTGGTAGAGATGAAGAGGGCCCGACATTAGAATCCAGTCCTCTGCAAGACATCGGCACAATTGCCCCATAGTTATACCAATCCTCATATCTGTCTCCTCAACCTTGTCTTCCGTAAGGATACTAAGACAAGCCCAATATTGCTCGCCTGTCGAGACAACGTAGTGAAATCTTCATATACGGTAAAAAAATTCCTAAACTTTAGCCACTTCATTTCCGACATACCTTGATACGTCGGAGGGACGGGAACGGGAGTAGACATCTCCAAAGACTAATCCCCGAAATATTTTAACTTCAACTTCAGCATTTTAATCGTAATTCTCTCTTCAATAACCATTCTCTGGGTCTTCACCATCGTTAAATCTTTCAGAAAATTTGGCAACAAAAAAGTATACTTTGCGACAAACCTCAGTACAGGTACTATTTATATAACCCTACATTTAATGTATATGTACGTTTTCCTAAGCGTCATCATTCAATACAAACGAAACTAATCAAACCCTAACCGATGCGTACATCAATATTCTCATCATCATTTAATACAGAAACGTCCTCCCATAACACGCGCATTTTCCATACAGTCAAATACATATCATTTCTTCCTTCAATTTACAAAATTCAAACCCGAATACCCAAATATCCATATATTGTTTCTCAACCGAAGCCACTTGCGCCTTCAGTTGCGAAGGGGCAATTATAGGGGCCTACCCCTCGATCTTACCCAAATCGAGTTACTTCCAATTCGAATCGCCTTTATTGCCTCCATTCATACTCACGCATTATATACATAACTTCAGCATATAACATTGCCGCCTACTCCACGAACTGATAAAGAACATGGGTCAAGCTCGAACAGGAAAACCTAAACAAGTCAAAGACACATGTCTCTCACAAATTTAATAGTTACTCAGCCAACCGCCAATAACCACATTGTTCGGAGAACGTGCTTCAGTACGATAAAGAATTACGGAGAAGACCTATATAAATAAAAGGTTTAAGAAGAGACAAGGACCCAAAAAATATAAAAGAAATAACCAAGAAAACTACATTTTCTAAATTCCTAAAATATCCAAAACTTCTTATTCACAAGATTTAAGTATTTATAAGTCGAGAGATCACTTGCAATAAGATATCAGCCTCAAGCAATAAAAGTTACTATTAGAAAAATCCTTTAATCGAGGTCGTGGTTTTTTACCTATTCAGAGGTTTTCTGCGATAAATCACCTGTATCATTTCTCTTTTAAGTTTTTATCACAGCAACATTGGTGTAAGAGCTAGTTCCAATCCATCTCGAGCTTATAGAATTAGGCCATTACAATGTATTTTGATAAATTTATTTCTTAAGAGATGGTAAATAGATATTTGGTTAAAATAATTATTTCTTCCAAGAATAATTTATGCTTGTATTTACATTGAGTATATATTTACGGCGAATCCTCATTTCCCCTAGTCTTTAATCTATTTGTTACCCAAAAATCTTTTAAAATTTTCTTTAGTTCTTTTATTTATAAGTTTAGTAGTTTGATTTGAAAATATTATCTAACGATTGTTGGACCTAGTAAATGATAAAACCCGAAACCTATATTAACAAAACCCAATTTGATATGGTTTTATCAGGAACACACGGCGGGTGGGTCAATGACTAAACGAGTGTGAACACAATGATTTTACTAGCCAACAATGGGACAAGATTTTATAGAATATGCAAAGAAGTGCAAAAAATGTCAGTTTCACGATCATCTCACCACACCCCCACCGTGGACCTTCATACAATATCAAGCATGTAGCCATTTTCAAAGTGGGGACTGGATATAGTCGGAGCACTCCCAATAGCTAGTGGAAGAGACGTAAATGGTTGTTGGTCACTACAGTCTATTTTACCAAGTAGGTAGAAGTCATCCCACTCGCTTGTATACGAGAAGAAGAAGAAGTGATAATTTTTCTGTGGAAACACATCATTATGAGGTTTGGTATTCCAGTGGTCCTCATAATAAATAATGGTACCCAATTTGTTGGTAGTAAAGTTCATTGACTTTGTACGCACCTACAATATCAAAATATTATCATCAAGCCCTAAGTACCCATAGGGGAACGGACAAGCTGAGGCAACCAACAAACAATCATAGATGGTATCAGTAAAAGATTGGATGCAGTTAAGAGTGAATGGCTCGACGAGCTGCCCCACGTATTACGGTCCTACCGGACGGCCCCTCCAAAATCAACAAGCTTTAATTTATTCATGCTTACATACGAGTCTGAGGCAGTGTTGTTACCCACATAAGTTAAAACCTACACAACAAGGTTATTGGTTGTCCGAAAAGAAATCAATGAGCACCTCATCGTAAAATATCTTGACTTTATTGATAAAACACGAGATGAAGCCTCGTCCAAAATGCTAAGGTACCATGAGACCTTGAATAGAAATTTTAGCAAAAGAGTCTGCCCAAGAGAGTTTCAAGAGGGAGAATACGTGATGAAGAAAGTCATCCCCACGACCTAGAACCATAACAAAAGAAAACTCTAGCCACACTAGGAACTAGGAAGGATCGTACATTATGTCAAGGTTCATGGACAGAAATGCCTGCCACCTCATAAACAACAACGATAAGGAATTTAAATCCCCTTGGAATGTAATAAATCTCTGTAAATGGAACCAGTAAAATAACTTGCCTTTGTACAGATTTAAAGCAAGGAATCAATGATAATTTTATCTGGTATACACATTGTCGGATACTGGGGGCATTTTTTTGAAGTAAAATGGTCTCCCTAAATATTGGGGGAATTTTTGAAGTAAAATGTCCTTCCTAAATAATGGGGGAATTTTTGAAGTAAAATGCCCTCCCAAATACTGGGGGCATTTTTAAAGTAAAATACCCTCCCCAAATACTGAGGTCGTTTTTAAAGTTAAACGTCATCCCAAATACTAGGAGCGTTTTTGAATAAAATGTCTTCCCTAAATATTGAGGGTATTTTTGAAGTAAAACACCCTCTCAAATATTGGGGTCGTTTAGAGTAAAATGCCCTCCCTAAATATTGGGGGTGATTTTAAAGTAAAATGCCTTCCCCAAACACTAAAGGCATTTTTGAAGTAAAACACCATCCCAAATACTTGAGGCATTTTTGAAGTAAAACGCCTTCCCAAAATACTGGAAACATTTTTGAAGTAAAACGCACTTCTCAAATACTAAGGGCATTTTTAAAGTTAAACGCCCCCCAAATACTAGGGGCGTTCTTCAAGTAAAACACCCTCACCAAATGTTAGGGGAATTTTTGAAGTAAAATACCCTCCTAGATACTGTATGCATTTTTAAAGTAAAACAGCCTTCCAAAATACTGGGGGCATATTTAAAGTAAAATGTCCTCCCAAATACCGGGGGTGTTTTTGAAGTACAAAACCCTCCCTTAACACTGTGGGCACTTTTGAATTAAAGCGCCATCCCCATACTTCATAAACTAGTCCACATACCGTGGTGGCAATTACGATTCAGTAGCAATACGCGTAGGGAAGACCAATGTAACCAGTCCAACGAGGACTTAATAAATACAAAGCCAAATCTAAGTATATACTAGCATTTTCTCACTGAAGGCAACTAATAGATAAAAAACCATAAATCGAACTAAACATTTTTATTTATTATGGCGAGCACCATTACAAATTGTTCCGGGTTAAACACACCCTGGACACCCGTATTGTTTTCTAAGAGACTTGTAGCATTTTCCATAGCGATATTCCTTGTAGATTCCCAGCTCCATCAATGCCATCGTTTGGAGCTCAAAGTTGTAGTTACAGGAGTTCAACATAACGTCACGAAACAACACATACAAATTTTACCCTTCCAGCGTCTCCTTCCGATCAAGTTCAGGGAGAGACTCTACATCAGGGTACTGACATAATTGAGGACCATCATCCAGACCTCCTATCCCAAAAAGGAAAGTAGTCCACTTCTCAATCACTAGAGCTATCTGCACTTTTATCACTTCAGGTGGGAATGGGATCGAGACCTGATCGTATTCATCGGAGCACAAGGAATATTAAAAGTCAAAATAAAACATTATAGAGGGAAGGCCAACCCCCTTTTAAAGAAATAACATCCAATACTATCAATAAATGTGACAATAAATTTAGCACAATCAATTTCAAAATACAAGACTTGACCAGTCAACACACAGTTCCCAGGCTGGCTTTTCAATTAGGTCGTAGTGACGACTAATGGAAACGAGTCTAATGAAGACTATTAAAAGAGTTGGTGGGAACTAAAAAAAATCCCAATTGTTTTTGCTAGGTCGTAAGAACGACCAATGGCAATGAGATCAGAAAGGACTATTAAAAGAATGGGCAGAAACTCAAAAAAAAATCTTAATTATTTTTGCTAGGTCATAAGAACAACCAATGGCAACGAGTCCAACGAGGACTATTAAAAGAGTTGGTATGAACTCAAAAAACCTCAATTACTTTCACTAGGTCGTAAGAACGACCAACACCAGCGAGGCCAACAAGGACTATTAAGAGAGTCAGTGGGAACTCAAAAAGTACCACCAAGTATTATAGTATAACGAGAATGCATGTACGTACAGCATATAATATATCCAAAAATAGAATATTACTTATATTAAAAAAATGACCCAAAAATTACCTATTTACGACTGTAGAAAAAATATCAATTAAGGATTAATATCGCGACTACGGACATAGAAACCATAATTAATCATGCAAGGCAACTGCGAGCCAAATTCAGCAGCAGCATCCTCTGCAATAACCTCCACCTCTTCTTCAGGAGTGATATTATATTCATAACCAGCAGGAATAGGACCCTACTGACCAGAGTATCCGAGGTGACACAGTTCGGGAACAGCTTGAGTTAAGCACAAAGAAAGTAAAGGAGAAGCCAACGTAGCGACCCACCAGTCGGTGGACAAAGAAAACTCCCTTTCAACCATCATTAAGCTCTCTACGAGCTCCCCCACATGACCCTGTAGGTTTTCATACACCATCTTTTCACCCTTGAACTGCTTGCAGAATAGCTGCTCGTCCACCACATTTTCCAAACTCAAGCTTTTCACAAGACTGTTAACGGCCTCCAAGTCTCGTTGGAGCGTCAGCTTCTCTTCCCTAAGAACCTTGTCCACCTCTGCCAGCGCCTGCGCTTGACAGACAACATATTTGGCCAGTTCATGCTAAACTGCTTCTTTAATAAGCTCATGTTGGTGAGCCTACATATCAGTGAGGCGTTGCTCGAGGTCGTGATTGTGGCTAGCAAGATTCTTACCACATTGAAGAGCTACATTTAAGGTTAGCGTACACTACAAAACTTAAAGTTAATATATGCATAAATATCAAATCGTGTACATACACAAGATAAGTATATAAACAAAAGAATGCATGACTAGAATTCTTACCCGAATAATAGCAACAACCGAGGTACGCCGATCACAGGGTTCAGTGAGAGCCTCAGTCAAGTGAGCCCTCTCTTTGTTCTTATAAGGCATGCTCTAGACCTTGTACTCTAGCAAGACGCCTGAGAATAACTTACCACTCCCCATTGAGCGGTTAGTCTCCTCTGCGAAGAATTGAGATAATGACTGCCATTTCCTCCCCCTCAAAGCCTACAGTTCCTCTTCTATGACCCCCTCATGCGTAGACTTATGACGCTTGGCACCAGGAGCATCCTTCTCCAAGTGGATGCTAACACCCCTCAGACCAAGGCTCACACCAGGAACGAGTGGGAAAGTCTGCGAGGCACCTACAGAGTTTATTCCCTTCACAACAAAGAAATGAGGCTTCATGTTAACATTCTTGAAGGACTTGTAAGAGTGGGTACTTTGAGCAGAAATTGTGTTACTTGCAGCTTGTTGGCATAGCCCGATATACTTCGCGGGCGACCAATACTTATCTGCCTCAAATTCCCCATTAAAAATATGGGTTAACACGTGATTCTCTTAATTTTGTAGGCCTGACTAGCGCAGCCGGAAGCCTTTGTAAATAATTCTTGCGTGAGTAACACCTGTAAGGAACAGATAGGGAATAAGATCACATTTTAATAATGAAAGACTAAGCTACATACATTTAATGTAATAACATTATGACGGAGACGACGATTGAGACCATCGTCAAAATCAATTACCCCCGTTACAAGAATGGGTTGTTGGCACCAATAATTTCCCCCGGTAGGCAAATTAAAAAATTTAACCTCACTTGTCTTATGAGCGATATAATACCAATGCCTCCACTCGGAGGCACAAAAATGCATGACTTTCAAAACTTTCAGTTCTGTTTTCCTCTTTTTCTTAACAGGAGACTTCTTAACTACCCATCCCACCATCGCTTTCGCTGACGTACAAGCTTTACGTCCATCACGGCTGACTTTGGAGCGAGCATGAGTCATAGGAGGTGAAGGTGTGGCTCATCTGAAGCATCAAGATTGTTTGCAGGCTCCATGGAGACAAACTCCTATTGCCTAGGACAACACCCAGCATTATAAGCCACCATGACATCTGCATACTCCATGTGGAAATGAGGCAGCACAGAATAGTTAATTAACTGGCAACCTGTCATTACCCTATAAAAATTCCCATTCATCTAACCATGTGCTCGTCCGGACAAGTTTAAACACTTTTTTTTTTAGATCGTCCAAGGGGAAATGAAGGCCGGCATCGAACTGCGCAAAATAACAAATATACTGGTTTGGTGCCAAAGTCTAGCATTCGGGAGAAATCCATTCATCACTCCCATTCACCCTGACACACTCGTTGACAACATCAAGATATTCTATTGTTATCTCATCGGTCTCATACTCGGTAAGGGAAGCAGGTGCCTTATACTCATTAGGATAAGGCCAGAAAGATTCTGAGGTGCCCCTAGTACGGCCATTAAAATAGCTTCATGAGCTAAGTGCCCCAACACCTTCCATTTTGGCAAAAATATCCATACAATACTCAGCCTCCAAGTCACGCAGGGCAAAAGTACCTGCCTCATGGTTGTGACGACCTTCCTAGTACACGGGGGCCTAACAGGCAACCCTTCCATCATGGACTTGTCACCAAATAAGTCAATTCCTCATCTACAAGGATTATAAGTCAAGGGCACATATGACTCGTGTAATATAAGCGGTCGTACCTGTACGAGCCAGCTGCAACGGTTAGACGTAAAATGGTATGAAAGCGAGAATAAAAACAATGACAATCACCTCGTTAGTAACGACTCAGTAAGAAAAGGGGAACATCGAGAACTAGGGCAACCTAAGGGACTTATCATCTAAAAGGTACCTGCCGCATAGAGGCAGTCGTCCTACTAGTTACGTTTCTAGCAATAATGGAGATTGTATAGGGGTGCGCAAATCAAAGACGAAGAACTTAATTTTTGAGCAACAAACTAAAAAGTCCTAATTACACTGGTTATCTCGCCTAATTATAAAGGGAAGAGTGTAGAACAAAGACGCAACAAACTGTATAACTTATACCCACCATGAAAACACAGAAAAATAACAAACTAAAAAGTCCTAGGTTGCGAAGAAACAAAGATGAAGAACGTATGACTTCTACTTACTAAAGAGACGTAGAGGAATCCCAAAGCTTCAGACTCTGACAACAACAATGGTGGTAAGGGCAAATGTAAGAGAAAAAACTTAGAAACAGGAGAAAGAAAGAAGGTGTAAGCTAGAAGATGAAATGGGATCTCTATTATTTATAGAATATGAAAATACGATTCGCATATGTGAGTCAAACATGTGTGCCGTATGTAAACACGTTAACCAAGCGCATTTATGACAACGAACTGCACACCACCTCGATATTAACAAAAGTAGTTGCTTTAAAATAATGAGAAGCAATAATGGTGGAGAACGATTCCCAATGCAAACGGTTCATAAACAAATTTCAAATTCTGTGAACACAATATTTCCTCGTTCAACGAGGTGAATCTCAGTTTGATATAAAAAACACCAAGAAGTGCAGGCAATATCCTCATTCTGTTACGAGCATTGTTTGCATCAATACTTGGTAAACATTTACAAGTCGACTCAGCCCTCCCTTGTCACGAGCCAGAGCTGAGGAGGGTGATTGTAGGAGTACGCTCCCGCTACCCACGATCTTTGGGGTCGTTTATGAACTCTTCACCCTTGGACGAGCGCATCCCAGGGGAAGCTCGTGTAAACGACCCATAAGCCACATCAAAAGTACTTATACCGACAAATTTACTTTGTGTCAGGCCCACATAGAAAGGTAAAACCCCGCGGGGGTGTTTCAGACTTTACACATGTCACGTGAGCCCGAGCACCTCTAGGTTTAAATAATCCTCCCTATAAATAGGGAAGGAGAGGGACCTAAGAGAATACCCTTTTTTTTAGAACACCCCCTCCTCCATCTACCAAACCCTAACAGCTCTAGAGGAAGAGGGAAAAGAGACCCATAGAGATTTGAGTAGTGACCTCCTCTGGTGAGAAGTGTCAAGCCCAAACGACGTTTCACGTATTATCATCCCCTTGAGAAATCTAAGAGACTAACACTAGAATAACATAAAGGGCGGTGAAACCTAGATAAATGCACACCCTTGGAACCACCAAAAAAGTAGGCAAACATAAAGGTGGTGCATTATATAGGTTGCAATTTGAAAGGATTTGCATTTAGGGACCAAAGTTTTTAGTGCATTTACATAGGGTGCAATAAGACATGTTTCACTATAAAAATAGATTGATATCTTTATCAAATAGTTTTGGGTCAAATGGGACAGGTCCAGACAACCCGATAATTTACGGGTCGGGTTCGGGTTAGATTTTATGACATGTTTACTAAACGGGTCAAATTCAGGTTGGTTGTTTGTTGACGCAAATCCGAGACGAAACGTCCCAAATATGGCATGACCCGAGTCACCCGACCCATTGACAGCCCTAATTGAAAGGCAAGTCTGGTGCCAGCAGCCGTGGTAATTCCTGCTCCAATAGTGTATATTTAAGTTGGTGCAGTTTAAAAACTCATAATTGAGCTTTAGGCTTGGTCGGTCGGTCTATCCTATGGGTAACCTACAATAGCTTCTGAGCAGAAACCAATGGACACGACTCTTTGAGTGACGAAAATCAAACGGGACCGTTGTCACCCTCCTTACGATCTAGTTGGACTTGAAAAAGTAGTTGAAGTATCAAATGTAAAATTGCATTACAAATCTGCAAACAAGGTGCTGTTTTCGATGGAAGCATGCATGCATTACAAAAGAAGGCAGAATCCAAGTCGTTATCAAAATTCTATATTTTTGTAAGAAATTTTTTTCCAAAAGCCCCAAAATTTATTGTTTTGTTTCAAACATTTATCATAATGGTCCTTCATGACAGTTAAGCATCCTAAAACAGTATGTCCTTGCCTTTGTTTTTAGTTTTGCTTGTCATGCATCCATGATCCAACACTGCCAAATCAACTTTTCTCTTAATAGTAAAGCTGAAAGGTACATATGTATGATGCATGCATGCAGTACTGCTTAACAACAAGGAAAAGTTACTAGCGCTTGCTAACATGATCCTGCTACTACACTTGAAATTTTACCCTAAAGTCTTCTAAGTTTGTTGTAATGGATTGGTGGTTGCTTCTAGTAATGTAACTTAGTTGATTTTAGATTTGGGGCTACTAGAGATGGATAAAGTTAACGTTTCCCTTATGGTATCTTATAGAATTAATGCATGTTTGAGAATCATTATGAGGGGTTAGCTAGGGTCAAGTAGGCAACAAGGATGGCCTATAGGGGATTCAGAAAGGCTACTGTTAATTATCAAGAGTAAAAAAAAATGAATATTTATTGTATTTTGGCAAAATATATCGGTGTATTTTTTTCATAATGTGATCGTGCGTTTTAGTTACTTTAACAGTCCGATGGTCACAAGTATATATGTTCTGTGATTTTTGCCTTAACAATGTTTTCTCTAGTGATTTTGCAGGAATAGAATGTTGTACCTAGTGCAGATGTTTTTCCCCATGTTCTAGGACTTCTCCTTGAGCCCGTCTTTGCAAAACAAATGATAATCCAAAGAAGATTTTAAACCGCAAAGTAAAGCAAAGTATTTATGATGCAATTTCATTATTTATCTTCATGATAATTGTTTAAAAAACAAATTATTAACTTGGACAAATTGGTAATATTTTAAATTTGGAATCCTAGGGCATCCTCACGGTCTCTACTCCTTTGTATTGCTGCAAGTGGGCTTCTTCTTCTATAAATACAACTCAACAGTTGCTCTTCTTTTCTCATCACCAAGAAACATCTCTCTCTCTCTCTCTCTCTCTCACACACACACACACACACACAATTGGCCTTATTTGGTTCTCAATACTTATGTTTTAGTTCACTTGGCTTTCTTTCAGGTACAGGATTTAGTAGCTAGAATGTGAGATTGATAGAAAGATCTTGCTCAAGACCGCGCAATTCATTCATATAACACCCCATCATAGTATAAGGCTATCGACTGCTGTTCGAAGCTGTGCATTGCAACGTCTAACTAGAGGACTTCCCCCTTGAAGATAAATTGATAGCCTTGTACCATGATGCGATGTCAATGTGTAGGTTGTGCGGTTTTGTTCAGGATCTCTCATCGCTTACAACACTTTCAGAAAGAGAGTTTTCATCAAATGTGGTACTTCTTGCTAGAGTGACAAAGTATAGCTGATTGTATTAATCCAGAGTTCTTATGTTTAGAGAAGAGTACATAGTTGATCACGACTGGTACATTGTTTTTGCAATGGTTATCGTTTAATGTCATGTTTGGCTACCTTGATATTAATCTGCTTGTAATCTGATGACAATCACTGCAGTACTATTTTTATATATATTTTTTGACTAAATTAAGAAGATTAGTGATTAATTAAATATTACCGAATTATTATAACTCATTTTGTAATTTGCCAGTAACATTAATTGATCTCAAGAACATGGGTTAACGAGCATATATACTGTGTACGGTCCAGATCTCTGATACAGACCTTACAAGAAAATTGATATATGACCCATTATGGTCTGCAAGGCCAAGCAGTAGGAGTTGTTGCCTAGCGAAAAAGGGCCGAGCAGTAGTTTAGGGCGTGGGTTTTAGCCGAATGGTCTAGCTAGATATATTTATGCCATACAAGAACATTGTTGGCTTTGAAATATTTGTCTCAGTGGACGATTAATTAACCATGAACAAAGGCTGTCTATTATTTAAGCTACAGAAAGATGTTTCTGTGTTACGGTAGATTGTGATGGTTTGTTGTTGATGGTATACCGACTGGTCTTCCGAAAAGGCTTTATAAACTAGCCATTAGGCCTCCTAGCCGTAAAAGCACAATCGAAAAGTCCATGTGGACAAGGATATGTACCCTCGACTTCCACTTGTTCCACCATTGTCTACATAACTATTTGAGTTTTTTCACTTCCAAGTAAAACTAGCCTGACTAACCACTGCTCCAAAACTCACCAGAATTGACCTTCAAAAAGATTGCAAACCCGTTAGAAACATATACTGATCGATCTCTGATAAATAAATAAACGATTCCATTTTATGCCTCGCCCTAATTTGTAGACTTCACTTATATGACTGCTAGGCTCAGTTTGGTTTGATGCAAATCAATTGCAATGCAACTTCAATACATTTGTAAATGCGTTGCAATGCAATCCATGAGCTGAAAAAATAAGAGCATCTCCTAAAGTACCTCACTACCTTGGAATCCAAGGTTCTACATAAAAAATTTCTCATCCAACAGTGCCTTACTGACTTGGATTTCACCCTCTAAATCCAAGGTTGAGTTTTGGAATCCAAGACTCAACCTTGGATTTTAATGTCGTGATTGGAATACCAGTGTTGGGCGCCTGTTATGTTTTTAAACAGGCGCCTAAGGTTTGGGTGCCCAATTATTTTTTTCAACAAAAATTCAAATCGGGCGCCTAAGACTTGGGCGCCCAATTTTTTAATCAAATTGGGCGCCTAATTTGGACTTATAATTTTATTTTATTTTCAAAAAAAATAAAACAGGCACCCAAGTGTTGGGCGCCTGTTAAAAAATCTAAGTCAAGTACTGTTGGAGAAAATAGAGTCTCACTGACTTGGATTTGACATTTTTTCAACCAAGTCAGTGAAGCACTTTACCTAGAATTTAATTCACATGCATTTACACATAACTTGCATTGCAAAACATTGGTTGCAATACAACATCAACATCAACATCAACATCAACGAATTACATTTACAATGAATTCCAAGTAATTCAATGCAACTTATTTATAATTGTTTGCTTCAAATAAGGCAAGTGGATTGCAAACAAACTGCCTGATCCCACCAGGAACAAACTGGACCTATAAGTTTCAAACCAAAGACTAGCTATTATTAATGTCATACTACATCAATTGTCCTCCAATATCTTAATAGAAGCCTTTGGAACTAGTGATTTTAATAGGAGCACATGAGAGAGGAAGGGCAAAAAAATATGGCTCTAAAAATAGAAATAATATTATTTCAAAACCCATCATTTCTCCTCCAATAAATACTTTTTAGCCCCTCCATTAAAATCGTATGCCAAACCCACCATTGAAGCCTATCTCTCGTTCTCTTGTGCTCTTAATACGAGTAGAGCATTAAACTTCATTTTTCACTCTCCTCATCTTTCCATGAAAATAAAATTAATAACTACCCAATTGCGTCTAAAACATTTGATGTAAGTCCCCACTTATGCACACACACACACGAAAAAAAAAAAACTGTCCACTTTGGCGTTGAAATTTAAACAAAAATATTGGCGTATGTCAATATTCGATGTAAGTCTCATTTACATCAAAAAGTTAAAGAATATTTTTTTCGTATGCAAGTGGCTACTTACGTAAAAATTCTTTGACGCAAGTGAGTACTAACGTCGACCATTTTTGTTTTCGTGGAGTCGTAAACATATAGTTTTCCTTATGATGGAAATGTATTATTAAGTTAGGAGAGTGACAAAGAAATTTATTGCCCGCTTAATGTTGAGAGCGCACGGACGGTATGCTCTAATGCCAGACTTCATAAGAATTTTGATGGAGCTAAAGAAGAAATTATTGAAAGAGAAAGGGGCTTTGAAATAAAATTTTATTGCCCGCTTAATGTTGAGAGCGCACGAACAGTATGCTCAAATGCCAGACTTCATAAGAATTTTGATGGAGCTAAAAAAGAAATTATTGAAAGAGAAAGGGGCTTTGAAATAAATAAAAATTGGTCATACTTTTTTATCCTTTCTCTGACATGTGTACCTATTAAGAACTGTTGTGCCCATAACAATTTCCTATCTTAATACCTCCATATTTTTTTCCAAAAATAAAACTAGTTATAATTAACGAAAATTATGATAATAAATACTAGTTTTTGCCATCTTTACAAAATTGATACTTTGGCAAGCCTCTTCCAAAATCGATACTAAAATAACAAATCGATAATGGTCTCACCTACTACCCCCTAGCTGCCACCATATTCTCTAACATTAAATGTTGATGGGTTGTCTAATCTGCTACAGTAATAAATTTACCAACTCACACAGATTACTTAACAAATTACAACGATACACACCTCAAATGAAATAGTTCTCGCACAACCAATGATAAATAATGTAGAAAAAAAATGATAAATTATCACACTGGAGTTGTTGAGTAGTCTAATCTGCTACAATAATAAGAATAGTAATAAGTGGGAAGATTCCCCCCTAAATACACTACCAACCTTAAAAATCAAAGTTTCTTCTTATTCTTCTTCTTCAACAACAAAGCTTCTGCAAAAATCAAAGCACGTTATGCTTGATGTACTATTTGTCTCTTTCATGTGCCAAGTCTTCCAACTATTGTTCTGTATTCGCTAAAGTCTTCACACAGAGGTCATTGGGGAGGAAAAGTTCACTGTTATCATATGTTATTCTCGTTGCCAAAGACCGTTGTTATCCTTCACTTTGACCGTTGAAGTAAATATTGCAGTAAATATCATCTCTAACTCTGTATCCATCATCTCTAACTGTGTATCCGCATCACGATTTGTCTAATTTATCTTAAGAAAATATGTTATGCAAGATGATACAATTTGTACATAATCATTTTTCTTTGCCTTTTTAATCATTTGTCTTCTGCTACTATATCACCGGAATTGTTCATTGATATAATTTATTTTAGGATTCCTATCATTTGTTCGAGGGATTGCTGGAGTTCAGTTTTATATCATTTTTATCATTTGTTTTTTACTACTTTATCACCGGATTTGTTTATTTATATCATTTGCTTCAGGGATCGATGAATGGAGTTTAGCTTTATGCTATTGTTTATTTTGGTGGGGATATCGTACATCCAAAGATTAGATCAATCGTTAGTTATGTTGGAGAAAGTACGAAACTTACCTCA
Source organism: Kingdonia uniflora (assembly GCA_014058105.1). Lineage (NCBI taxonomy): Eukaryota > Viridiplantae > Streptophyta > Magnoliopsida > Ranunculales > Circaeasteraceae > Kingdonia > Kingdonia uniflora. Next base: position 1,812,096 of record JACGCM010002238.1, on the reverse strand, counting down.
CTAAGAGAGCATTCCTCATATGAAGATTTCGTCACACTCCTTGAAGAAATAAGCAAAATTCGTCGTGAGGACTGTAAACTGTACAACTTCATCTATGGTTGTGCATGCACAATTTCATCAGTCCAGAACTTTACCGTAATTATCAATATGCATAAAACCAATCGCGGCACACCCTTTCACATATGGATTGTTAATTACCTTAGGGTACCTTCCCAGAACTCCTAAAACTATATTTCTGATTTTTATTCTTCGGGTAAAGGGTTATCCACCACCAAAGATACTGGTTCAGGTAAATGCTTGTTCACCACCAAAGCGGGGGGACCTTTGCATCATAACTCATTTCCTGATCCTGAACCTGAATACAGGGGTTACCCTAAAATAAATGGTAGAGGGCTTGGTCCACGCAGGTTTGGACCTTTTGTGGACGATGATGATGTTTCTCGATCAAATGATTCTTTCGAAACTATCTGTACTGATATTCCTCCCTCAAATGAACCTAATATTCCTCAATCAAATGTTCATCTCACAAATGAACCTGTGTTAACTAATGTTCCTCAATCAAATAAACATTTTCAAACTATCCCTACTAATGTTGCCCTCTCAAATGAACCTTGTATTCCTCAATCAAGTATTCATCTCTCAAATGAACCTGTATTAACTAATGTTTCTCCTTCAAATGAACTTATGTTAACTGATGTCCCTCTTTCAATTAAACCCGAACCTATCATTGGACAAACTGAAACTTCAGGTAAGTTTACAGAATTTATCATTTGTGTGTTGTGTTTTAACATTTCTTATTCAATTTCTATCATGCTAAGTAAAATATTTCTCATTTGTTCAGCTGAATTTTGGTTTGAGCCACAGCCCGAACAGGCGAAAGATCTCCTGGATTTTTGATTCAAAACTGTTGCGTACACGAAGGATCCCTATGACTTCAGTAAAGAGTTTAACATTGGTGATCTATATTGAGATAGGATTGAACTCAACAATCACATAAGGGATTACGCAGTTGTAAACAAGTTCAATCTCGAACACGTTCTGAGCAGCGAATATAAAATTGTGGTATGCTACAAAGGTCATAAATGCTCTGGGCAGATTTATGCGATAAGGTTGCTCGGTTCTGCCCTATTTAGAGTAAGTACTTATTTCTCCGTGCATACTTACATCCGAGTAGAAATTGAAGGTGGGAACGCGTATAAGACAACGTCTAGTAGATACCATAATCAAGCAAAAACTACGAAAAGACCCAAACTACAAACCTTCCAGAATTATTGATGATATGCAAATTCATTACAATATTGATGTAACATACAATCTTGCCTGACGTGCAAAATAAAAAACCCACGCTGAGGTATCATCAATTTATATGTTATTTGTTCCCCCATACAAGTCATTTGTACAACATTGTTTATCATTTTTTTGCATATCATTTGGTTGACTCATTGTTTCATTTGTACTTGCCATACAAGTCGTTTGTGCAACAATGTTTATCATTTGTCTACTCCATAATTTCATTTGATCTACGTAACTATTTCAGATACGAGGCAGCTTTGAGCACACATACCAACTACTTGCAAGCTACTTTGCGGAAGTGAGGTTGGTTGACCCGGATTTTGTATTTGACATACAAACTACGAGTTATAAGGATAAGAGATTCACAAGGTATTTTTGGTGCTTTGGTCCCCCAAAAAAAACTTATAAACTATTGAGACCAGTTGTTGTGATTGATGAAACTTTTTTAAAAGGGAGATATCATGGGACTCTACTAACAGTCATCGCCATTGACCCAAGTAATCATATTTTTCTACTTGCATTTTCGATAACAGACTCAGAGACCACCGAAAGTTGGACATACTTCCTGGAGATGCTTGAGTCTAATTTTCACGGTTATGACACTAGATTCGTCGTCATCTCTGACAGGAACCCCAAAATTATTAATATTGTACCCAAGGTGTTTCTATTTGCAATTCATACGTTTTGCGTCTTCCACATATCTAACAACATTAAAAATACCCTCGAAAACACGAGGATCGCATTTAGGATGGCAGTAGAGGCCATAACCAATATTGATTTCGATAAAAATAAATATTATCTGGAATATAGATCCAGTGGGTCTCCAATACATACTAGGTATTCTCAAGGAAACATGGTCTAATCTATACATTCCAATGAGCAGGTACGTTGTCACTTTGTATTGCTCAACTTAGCATTTGTTGTATGAAAAATAGTCATTGTAACTCCATTTACATTCTTATTTGTCATTTTTTTCCCATTATGCTCATTTGGCATTTGACTTTTATGGTTTGTCATTTTTTCAGATACACAGTCGCTTACACAAATCATGTCGAGAGTTGGAATAACGTTATTTTGAAAGTAGGAGGAAATGTCTTACACGTATAGCGAGGAAGCTAAGAAGAGTCAAGCTCGCTTAACGCCATGGGCTACGGATCAGTGTTAGAGTAGAAAGTTTATGGCAGATTCAATAACCTGTAGGGTTCGTACATCACGTCACCATTTTCAGATGACTAGTTATGGCAGAACCGATTCTGTAAATATTGAAGATGGTACTTTTTTGTCGTTGGTGGTAAACGATGGGTATACCTTGTAAACACGGAGTACGCGTTCGTGGTCCTATTCTAACAGTTCAAGCCGGTCATCCTCGCACGTAAGGGAAGAGAAAGGAAAAAATGTTCAGTCTTAATACCAAACTAAGATTTTGCAGTAGGTGTCAAAAAAATGGACACAATCGTCTTTCTTGTAAGCTTCTACCAATCCCATCCGACGGCAATACACGTCCGACAATGACACCGTTTTTTACAATGAACATTAAACCACCTGTAATTCCATATGAAGATGTTACAATCAGTTTACATTGATGATTTTAGGAACTCCATGTATCATTTGTTTGAATGACCTTTATCGTCAGTGTTGGAAAAAGTCATTATTTGTCTAAAAAAGAAATTCTTATTTGTCTGTTTTCGTTGTATAATTATTTAGCACCGAACTGTCATTTTTGCAAGGAAAATTTATCATTAGTTTGTTTGTATGATCTTATTATTTGTTTCTGAATTATCATTTGTAGACGAATACTTTCTCATTTGTTTATTTCCATGACATCATTGTTTAATTTAGAGCTGTTATTTGTTCACAAAGTATTTCCAATTTTTTGGTTTCTATTATATCATTGTACAGCAAGAATTTTTCATCATTATTTTCTTACAGAACTGCTATTGTTTTGTTTGCCACATATCAAACGGAAACCACTACTTAACAAAAAAAAATAAACGAAATAGCACCAAATAAAACATCTTTTCATTCATACAAAGGCAAAGTACTAGTTACCACAAAAAACGAACAAACAAAACACCAAAAAAACAAATGTTCACAACTCTTCCTGATCACGTTCTACGCATTCCAGATCGCGCTCCAAAGCCTGGATCTTCTACTCGAGACAGCTAATCTTAAAAGCCGACTCTTCCCACAGTTTCTTGTACTCATCCCGGTCCAACTTTACGGCGCAGAGCTGATCTTCCAAGAAGTACATATGGAACTTGAACTCTTCAAAACGCTGATCTTTCTTTGCTATAGTTTGATGCAGTTCATCCTGGATATAATTGAACGCTCATAATTTCTCCCTGAAGTCTTCGTAATGCTCTTTCAACATTTGTGCCTTCTCACCGGAGACATCCTTCTCCATTAGACATAGTCTATTCAATTTGTAGAGACGTTGGTCACACTGATCTTCTTACATCCCTACCAACTAAAACCAATCGTATGGAGTGTTCGAAGAGACATGGCTAACTCGAGTGGAGTACGACATTTTTCTTCAGAAGTTGAAAAAAGTTTATGGTTTAGGGTTTGAATAGTTAAAGAGTAGAAAATAGTTTATTTAAACTTAAAACTTTTATAAGGGGAGTTGAATGCATTGGGGAAGGGACACATGTAAGGGATTACCCGTTGTTTAGGGTAAAAGTTATTATTACTTGGTTCGGCGCCGTCGTTTCTTGTTCTACAAGTAAGTAATATGAGTATTTAAACTAAGTTGTCTAATCAATTATCATTACTTGTCACATCAATTTGTCATATGTTCAAGATAAGTTTGCATTTGTTGTTAAGCTATATATCATTATATCTTTCCTAAACTATCATTTTTTAATGATAATTTATCATTTGTCTGTTCAAATGTTATCACCAGTTTTGTTAACTTCAGCATTTATCTACCATTTTTCATGGAGTATCATTGGTTTGGTTCTCTTATATCATTTATTTCTGATGGAACTTCCCTAGCAAAAAACTGAAACAAAACAAACCAAATGTTCATACAAGGGAAATAATAATATCAACAACAAAAAAACTTAAAAACAACCCAAATGTTCACAACTCTTCACTTGAGGAATTCTGATCACGTAACATAGTCATTATCTTCTGCTTAAGACAACTAATTTTACAGGCCGACTTCTCCCACACTTTTTTGTGCTCATCCCGGTCTAACTTTAGAGCGCAGAGTTGATCTTCCAAGAAGCGGATATGGAACTTGAACCCTTCAGAATACTCTCTTTTCTATTTTATAATTTTATCCAGTTCTTCATCCATTTCATTGAGTTCTCATAATTTCTCCTTGAACTCTTCGTAATGCTCTTTCAGCAGTTGCGTCTTCTCACCGGTGACATCCTTCTCCATTAGGCAAATTCTATTCAACGTGAAGAAATGTTTGTCAGCCTGATCTTTCTCAATCCATACCGCCTCAAACCAATCTTGAGGGGTACTAGAAGAGGCACGGTTAAATCGATTGGAGTGGGAGTGCGACATTTCTTGAGAAGTTTTAAAGAGTTGAGGTTAGAACTTTTTTAGTTTAAGTTTTTTTTTTATACTTAGGAGAATTAAGACTTTGAATTACGCATGGCAGGGTTTAGGGCTTAGTATTTAGAGTGGCGGAAACCACGTGGATGTTTTGGTTAGATAACTTGTTATAAACGTAATCAAAGTTAACTTTAAGAATGACTTGTCATATCATCTGTAAAGGCAAGAATTTGTCGGCTTTAAAGCGGGATATATGGCATTTGTTGTGACCAAGGGTATCATCGTAATGTGTTAATTTTTATTTCTTTATAAATAGCTTGTCATAACCTTATACTACATAACTTGTACACTTTCTTATAGTTCTCAAACATTACATACTTCCTTACCAACGATGCATTTCCTAATTTGCTGGTGCAGTAAAAATTGTGATCTTCGTCTCTTACGCACAAGCCTCAACCCTAACTGCTGGTTCTGTCAATGTGCTCACAAAATTGGTGGGTATGGTTTATGGGCGTGGGTAGATAAGGTGAAAAGATGTGATTGTGGTCTCATTTACAAAGTCTCTAAACTGCCCGGTAGGAGATTTTACCATTGCCCACAATACCATTGTCAGTTCAAAACTTGGTTTCGAGAATCCTCTATGCCCGATGATTCTAAAAGGCCACAATCATTAACGGCGGAAGACATCACAAATTCTTGCCAAAGGAGCAATCAGATCCTCGATACTATTACATCTGAAACTTGCACTCAACTAAGGATCTCGGAGGTCAGAACAAAGATGCTGCAAGATTTTTTATCCAAGTTAAAATCTCTAGATCTGCCCAAGTAGAGAAATATGTAAGAGTGAAGTGTAATATTATTTATCTTTAGTGACGTTAATTTATGGCATTAGAATGTTAAACTTTAAAGGATCAAATGCTAAATCATATATAGCAAATGAAAATATTTTAATAATAGCATGAAATTTATGGATTGTAAATGATAAATACCTTGAAACAAATGATAGATCCCGTAATGTTGGATGGCATATATTTCATTAAATAACAAATGTATTTCCAATGTTCCTTCATTTCCAATCGGTTTGGTCAGCATTTAAATACTACTGCGTTTGAATTTATTCTGACATTGGGATTTGGAACTCAGCATTAAATATTGTTGTGGTTTGCAGTACTATGGTATAAATACTGATGTAGTTTATTCGGCAAATACTTCTTTATTCCTTATTTAATCTTGTACAACTATTGTGTATCTGCTCTGTGAAGAAGATGGTGACCACCAGACGCCAAGCATACAAGGCTAGGGCTATTGCCAAGATGCAAGAGCTGCAGCTTTGATACATTAGGACCCAGTCCCTTGAACTTCCTACTCCCATTCCAGTGCGTCCTACCTTCCATGGGATAATGTATGAACATGTAGAAGTGGCAGATGATGATTATTATTAAATACTCCACTTTCACTATATGGTAACGTCGGAGCAGGGGCAGAGAATTGGCATCTGTCTTCTGGCAGAGGATACTATTACAGCGGCTGATGAAGAGGCTGGTATGCGTCCGATGATGTCTTATCGTTACCCTGAGTAGGATCAGAGGAAGAGATGGTGGTGGTGGTGGGGATTATGGAGGAGGAGACGGTGGTGGTGGTAGGGGAGACCGACCACCACCACCACCGTCTCCTCCTCCATAATCCCCACCACCACCACCATCACCACCACCACCTTCGAGTGCATAAACTGATGTAAATTGATATAATATAAATTAAAAGTTGTACAATATTTGAGCTAATGAAAGTTTTTATTTTTGTGCCCAATAAGTTCTGGGAAGGTACCTAAGTTATACATAAGTAATATCATTAATTTATATAATCTTTCTCATTTGTTAGATCTTTTTTGTCATTTGTATAGTACATAGTTGTTAGAATGGCTAGTCTGTATAGTTAGATTATAATTAATTTTTCATTTCTTATGTATGATTTGACATTTGTTAACATAGATTTATCATTTGTTATATATGATTTGGCATTTATTATCAGAGATTTGACTTTATTTGTCATTTGCTATATATGATTTAATATTTTTTATCAGAGATATTTTATTTGTTATCTATGATTTGGCATTTGTTAATTATGATTTGACTTTTTCTATACAGGATTTTTCATTTGTTATATATGATTTGGTTATGTGTCTAGAGTTGTTACTAGGGGAATAGAGGGAGAGACGTATCGATTGACATTTGTCAGTTTAAAAACTTAAAAACGTGTAACCCCAAGTCTTAACACTCTAACCTCTCCATCTTTCTCCATCATTTTTTTTCTCACTCTCTCAAATTTCAAGACTCTCAATAATGTCGAATTTTCTTCTATTAACTCCCCCAACAATGGACTATAGTGATAGAGATGAGGGGGAGCAACCAACCGACTACACCTCGGGTGAATGTCCAGAAGAGAGCATCGACGTCGAGGAAGACCGGGAGTTGTTGAAGGGTGGTGGTGGTGATGATGATAAGGAAGATGATGATGGTGATGATGACGATGATGATGATGATGTTGCGGATGATGAAGATGAAGATGATGAACCTCCTCCTCATAAGAGGAGGAGGAAGTTCTATTAGGTTTTTTTAGTTTTGGCTTTTTGGAGAGAATTTTTTTGGGAAGAAACCTAGAAACTGATATTTTTTGGGGGCTTTTTTTAGGAGTTTTATGATGATGAATGTTGATGAATGATAATGTTGAATGTTGAATGTTGAATGTTGAATGTTGAATATAATTTATTTAGTTTTGAATCTTTTGATTTATGTTTTGTTTCGATATATTTTTTAGTTTGAATCTTTAGTTGACTATGATTTCTATGATAGTAGACAACATTTGCCATAATTTGTCATTTGCTATATATGATTTGTCATTTATTTTCTTAAAAATAATCATTCGTTATATATTATTTGTTTTGTAGATAGACAACATTTGATGTAAGTAAATGGTCGATTTGATTCAAATGAATTGTGATTGTTTTTAAGTAGACAACATGTATTCTTAAAAATATGATTATTCATTTGTTAGACAGGATTTTTCATTTGTTACCTATGATTTGTCATTTTTTGACTATGATTTATCATTTGTTATATATAATTTATCATTTGTTAACTATCTATGGTCTATTTGGTTCTTTAAACATTTGTATTGTGTTTGTATGATAGTAGACTTCATTTAAACTTAAAAAAAATTAGGAATTAATAATTTATCATTTATTGGCCATTATTTGTTATTTGTTAGCAATAATTTGTCATTTGTTAACTATCTATGGTCTATTTGGTTCTTTGAACATTTTTATTGTATTTGTATGATAGTAAACAACATTTGAACTTAAAAAAAATAGGTATCAATAATTTGTCATTTGTTCGCCATTATTTGTCATTTGTTAGTAATAATTTGTCATTTGTTAACTATCTATGGTCTATTTGGTTCTTTGAATATTTGCATTGTATTTGTATGATAGTAGACAACATTGTACTAATAAAAGCAATTTGTCATTTGTTAGCTATTATTTGCCATTTGTTAGCAATAATTTGTCATTTGTTAACCATTTATGGTCTATTTGGTTATTTGAACATTTGTATTGTGTTTATATGATAGTAGTCTTCGTTTGAACTTAAAAAAATTAGGTATTAATAATTTGTCATTTGTTGGCCATTATTTGTCATTTGTTAACAATAATTTGTCATTTGTTAACCATCTATGGTCTATTTAGTTCTTTGAACATTTGTATTGTGTTTGTATGATAGTAGACAACATTTATACTAAAAAAATGATTTATCATTTGTTGACTATAATTTGTCATTTGTTAGCCATTATTTGTCATTTGTTAGCAATAATTTGTCATCTGTTAACCATCTATGGCCAATTTGGTTCTTTGAACATTTGTATTGCGTTTGTATAATAGTAAACTTTATTTGAACTTAAAAAAAAAATAGGTATCAATAATTTGTCATTTGTTAACCATCTATGGTCTATTTGATTCTTTGAACATTTGTATTATGTTTGTATGATAGTAGACAACATTTGTACTAAAAAAAACGATTTGTCATTTGTTGACTATTATTTGTCATTTGTTATATATAATTTGTCATTTGTTAACTAACAATGGTCTATTTAGCCATGATTTGTCATTTGTTGTTTACTATCATACAAAAACAATACAAATGTTCAAAGAACCAAATAGACCATAGAGAGTTAACAAATGACAAATTATTGCTAACAAATGACAAATAATGGCGAACAAATGACAAATTATTGAGACCTAATTTTTTAAGTTCAAATATTGCTTACTATCATACAAACACAATACAAATGTTCAAAGAACCAAATAGACCATAGATAGTTAACAAATGACAAATTATTGCTAACAAATGACAAATAATGGCCAACAAATGACAAATTATTGATACCTAATTTTTTAAGTTCAAATGAAGTCTACTATCATACAAACACAATACAAATGTTTAAAGAACTAAATAAACCATAGATAGTTAACAAATAATAAATTATATATAACAAATGACAAATCATAGTCAACAAATGAAAAATCCTGTCTAACAAATGAATAATCATGTTTTTAAGAACACATGTTGTCTACTTAAAAACAATCACAATTTATTTGAACCAAATCGACCATTCACTTAAATCAAATGTTATATATCTACAAAATAAATAATATATAACGAATAATTATTTTTAAGATAACAAATGACAAATCTCTGATTACAAATGCCAAATCATATATAACAAATGACATATCGATGATAACAAATGTCAAATCATACATAAGAAATGGAAAATTAATAATAATCCAACTATACAGACTAGCCACTCTAACAAATATGTAGTATACGAATGACAAAGAAGATATAACAAATGAGAAAGATTATATAAATGAATGATATTACTTGTTTATAACTTTACAAAATTATAGAAATTATACAACAAAATGGATGTTAAAGTTTCAAAATCTCCTCCAGCTCAACTCCCAGCCCCAGTATATCATAAGCAATTGTGTAACGGAATTCATTATCGTCTATCAGATCTGGAAATTTCATTCCCCTTAGGAGATTATCGATAAAGACAAGCATATAGACCCCGCAGTCATTACTAATTGGTTGTATTGGACATTTCCCAAAACGAGTTGTCCATTAGGAGTTTAGGCCATAATCTTTTACCTCTGAACCAGTAGGTGGGCTACTACGATCGGCAAAATCTCTCCATATCAACATTTTTAGGAGGATCGTTGATATCTGATCTTCAATAAGTTGGTATCCAGAAGATAACTTATTCTTCTTCTGTGCATTTGCAATTTTTGAATCCACCATTAAATCGTATATGCATATTTTTCTTTCCTTAAAGGACACAATACAAATGACCCAGTGGCTGTCATTGATATTCCAAGGAATGAGTATTAATTTTGAATTGATCACTCTTAAATCTCCTCGATGGATGCAATTAGAAAATGTACGATCCCATTACATAAATATAATTTGTTCCCAAATTGATTTCTTCTTCAGTTTCACACCTTCTGGAGATGACATATTACGAGTCTAGACATTAAAAGCCCTGCCAATATATTGACAGGCAAAGATATTTGCCAGTACAATCCTTTCTTTATCTGGGCGGACACGATATTTTGTGTCAAAATATTGAATCAGGGCTTTAATGTACACATCAATGACCTGAACAGGAAAAGAAAATGTTAAATTAGATAACAAAATATTAAAGTTCAATATTACAAATGACAACAAAGGCCAAACTAATGATAAAGTACAAACAAATAAAAGATAGAAAATGTGAAAACAAATGGTAGAGACTCTTGTACAAATAACAAAGGAAAATAAATAAATGATATAAATACCTCATTATCCAACCATTGATTTGGATATAAGGTGTAGAGAGCGTTAAAGCAAACAGTTTTTTCACCTATCCTCTTATAGGTATTCCTGTTGTTCTTCTTAGCTTTAGGAGATAAATCATCTTTCTTCAGTGACCAGACTTGGTCCACCTAGTTTTTCTCATCCTGGGAGATGGGTATTTGAATAAAAGATTCCAATAACAATCCTGGAAGAAGCTCGTCAATGTGAGCATGCAATTGGTTTATTTGACAAATCATTTTAAAGGTCTTTTCATTAATTTATTCCTCAGTTAGTGCATGCATCTTCTTTAAGGTGACATCTACTTTTAACTCTATTAAAACAAGCTCAAACAGATATGTCGAAATAAGAAAATGAAATATAAATGTGCTTATTACATGAGATTGAGTAATAAACCAATTATTTAATTTAAAAGTACTTCATACATTGGTCTGGTCAACAACCATTTCTTTTATTACTTGCTCAGGGTCTGGTTTATTCTGTGAATTTCTGTCATCATCATCCTTGCCTTTAACCTACTCATCTTTATTCTATTCCACCTCCTATTTACTCTCTTTACTCTATAAATAAATATACTACAAATGATAAGAGTGATACAAGATATGGAAAAATAAATAGAAGAAAATGAGAAGTTACCAGCAAAGAAATGATAAGTTACCTGACTAGCTTTAGCAATATCTTCCTCCTGATGGGAGATTACTTCTTCAGTTTGTACAACCTCTATAGTCCGCTCCTCGACAGATACAGTAGTTGTTTGGTCCTCACTAGCCTATAAATAAATATACTACAAATGATAAGAGTGATACAAGATATGGAAAAATAAAAGAAGAAAATGAGAAGTTACCAGCAAAGAATAAATAAGTTACCTGACTAGCTTTATCTTCAGTTTTTTCAACCACTAGAGTCTGTTCCTCGACAGATACAACAGTTGTTTGGTCAGCACTAGCCTGTAAATAAACAGACTACAAATGATAATAGTGATACAAGATATGGTAAAATAATAGAAGAAAATGAGAAGTCAACTTTAAACAAATGATAAGTTAGTTGATAAGCTTCACCAATAACTTCTTCCTAGTTAAAGAATACTATATCATTTTTTGCTACCTCTGCAACCACCATAGTCTGTACAACAAAGGTTAAAGAAGAAACAAATTAAAAAAAATGGTATGGATTGGTCAATACATAACTTAAGGTTATGAATCCTCTTTTTCAACAAATACCTCATCTTTTTTTTATTATAATACACCACTATAATTGGTGGTTATGTATCCTCTTCTTCAGCAATTTGAGGTTGCTCTTCTTCAGATTTAACTTTCTCCTCGACATCTTTTTTTTCATCATTATCTTTTTTGTCGCCCTTCTTCCACTTCACATACAACAAATAAAATGA